>JALPQI010001096.1:0-149332 GCA_025490895.1 Thaumatotibia leucotreta | reverse complement strand
TTTGATGATGGGCAGCAGCGTCATCATAGTGGACACATTACTGCGATCGCCAATCCGCTTGCCCAGCGTGGCGATTATGGGCATTTACCTCCTAATGCGTCTATACGCATAGTTAACAGGAGAGGCCTACGTCCAGCAGTGGACTATCATAGGCTGACGATGAAGGGTTAAAAGACCTATTCAACGATGTCCCACACTTATTATTACAGCAAAATAAAAAAAACATCCCCACTTTACAAGGTAACAGATACAAAACCTATTTTATGTACCACATTGTCACCAAATTGCATTTTTTTAGTACTAACGGCCAGGGAGCTGCGCTGCGCACACCGCACAGGCAGACAGACGGATAGACGGACAGACGGACATGGCGAAACTAGGTATATAAGGGTTCCTAGTTTACTATGCAACCCTAAAAATTGTATTTGATTATATTCTGCGTAAAAATGACATTTGCACTGCACTACTCTACGTGCTTACCACGAATTGGCAACTAACGTTTACGTTAGCGTTTTACTCAACACGTAAATTAGTCCATCACGCTTTCTCCCCTACATCAACCCTGCCGCACACAGAGTCACATAGTACGAGTAGAAGTACTTTTTTTTTAAGTTTACCTACCTACGTAGTTAGTCTGAAACGATTATTCTTAGGGCTCATGCATAAATCCTGCGAGGTTTTTTCGGCTGGTTTTTGACCCAAACCCTTGAAGTCTCACGTGTATTTTTCTCATTCAACTAAATTTAACGCTCGCAATCACGAGTACGTATTTAAGCTCGATAGTTTTTTTCTTAGTTCGTTCTAGTTAGAAAAATACACGTGAGGTCTCCTTGTAAAACGTGATCTTTCGTGATTTTTTCTTGGATCCCCTCCCTCCCTATAAGACCTTGCGTGATTTATGCACAAGTCCCTATTGGCAACAAGTGGTAAGGGCACCGAAGCCTTATTAGTGACTAATTAAGTCACGCAATGTTGATCAATCTGTTTAGAAAATGCTCGCCCATTTGTTTCTTAATCGAGTTTCTGTGAGCAATCGTTTTCCTCCGGATGTTTTATAGAGGTTCTGTTAATGGAGATTCGGATTACTGGTGTTCTACCGTAGTTACCTATGAGATGAGATGCCGATTGCGTTGGTAATTAAAATTAATGACATAAGATGTCTCGAGGTACGATTAAACGTAACTTTTTAATAGGGTAAGACAAAATGTCACTCTTAATTTTATCAATAAACGATTATTTTGATTATCAATTTCGTTTAGTTTTATACCACTAATTGGAGTTCGAGGCCAAAGAATCTACGAAAATATTGCCACAACAATGAAATGTTCATACAATAGTAAATCCTTATTTTCTAAAAACAGACGTGGAGATATCTTATTTATCGGTAATTTTAATTCTTTAATTTGTAGAAACAATATTATTTACTTATTTTCACGTAAATATAAGATATTTTAATAAAAACTTAATTATCCGTAATTATTAGTAACAATGTTGGTATTGCGCTGGTATCACCTCAGGTGTTAATAACATTTGGTACAGCAATTTAACTACACATAAATTAAAACCCTATTTCTGCATACGTTTAGAAAATTGCAGAATAATACATTGTAGCGTACTTTATGTTAACATTTCGTATTCGTAAAATTCCTTTGACCTACAAATTTCTTTGGCAGTGCTATAGTTCTCCATTTAAATTATCATAGAGATCTAACGTTTTGTTTTCTTCTGTAGGTTGTTAACCAGGTGACCCACTTGGTTCAGCCATGTTTAGCTTCGCTATACACCCCATCATCAAAAAATTTAATTCCAAATTAAATATAATGGGTGAAATGTTATAAAACACAATGATACAAAATCATACTTTCTGGATCTACTCATGATTACAGCCAAGTTTTACTATGGGACCAGCTTTGAAAAAGTTACCACAAAATCTACATCTCCATACATATTGTGAAACCAGCTGTTGCTAGTTACAATCGAGTTGTCCACTGATATGTATGTACAAAAAATAATAAACATTGATGGTTGGAATTGCAACGCTTTTGAATGCGTATAGGTAGGTAGTTATTAATGTTATTATGTATAATTTTATCCACTAGATCATAAGATTCATAAGAAAGAGCTTTATCGGGTCGATATCATGGACAATATCTGGTATAATTCACCTACATGTATTTTATAGGTAAAATAGGTATAAGAAAAGAGCTAGTTCAATATAACTACACAACTTCGTTACATACTGTAACTACTCAGTTGCATTCCATATCGACTCGAAGGGGCTATAGAGAATGTAAAAACAGTTATTTCAAGCGAACCCAGTGGCAGTAAGCCCATGTAGCTTTGCTTTCTGGAATATATATGTAAGCAGTTATTTAGACTATTATAAAAAAAATATATACGACTATCCATGCCGATCTCTTTCAAATGTGTATACATATTAATGCACTCGACTGTAGTAGTTACAATTTTTGCTGCCGACTTCGATATAAGTCCCATAGTAAAAGTTGATTGCAATAATGAGTAGATCCAGAAAATATAATTTTGTATCATGTAAAAGACCTGTATAGCACCTAGATGATGGGACCAACGGAGGTGAAGCAGATTCCGTATTAAATGATTTACAAAAATTAATAAAAGACTTTAAAGCAATCGGCCTATAACTAAATTTCTCGAAAGGTAAACTTAATCACGTATCTAACTAATCTTAAGCACATTAAAGCCGAGAGGCCTTTATGACGCCCAAATAATTTTGTAAAAGAAATGCTTAAAATATACCTCTTAGAGTATATAACCCACTTTGTTCCAACAAAATAAGCGACAGTAAGTTCAGGACTCAACACTAATGGTGTTATAAACGACTCTCGGCTTTTATGGGAGTGTACTCGATTTTTACCCAGGACTCAGGAAGATAAGTGATGTGACTTTCATTTTACATTTCCGAATTTCTTTCCCATAATTTTAACCCGTAATAAGGCAGGCGGCTTAGTAATTTAACCATACCTACTGTCTTAATAAATATGGCACGCTGTGGTAATTCAAGTTCTTTTTAAAATGGGCTTTGAAACGTTGGCTCTTATCATTTTAAGTTCTTTACAAGAAAATTTTGTCATATCAATGTTAGTTAAGAGAAAAGAAAAGTTTTTAAGTATTTACGTGGTTTTAAGAAAATCCTAGTTGTGACAGCCATATTAAACAAAAAGCCGTACAAACATTACAGAGGTATATAATGTTTTTACTAGGAATTATTTTAAATAAATAAATTAAATAACAAAAAGGTTGTGGAAACCTGAAAACTTTATTTGACAATGACATAAGAGACTTTGACAGATTTGACAATAACGCATCTGTCGTAGTTTCGTTGGCCTCGAACTCCAATTACTGGTATAGTGGTCCTACCTTACCCCATTTTTACCACATCTGGGTGCTTAGACAAGTTGCCATCGCTAACGTAAACGAAAGGCAGCTGCTAACTGTCTTTGTCGCACTAATATAAAAGAGTGACAGAGAGGGAAAAGTATGATACGCCACTAAGCGCTAGCGATTAGCAACTTGGCTCAGCATCCTGTGATGATAGGATCAACCCTAGGGCCCTTTTCTTAAAAGCTTGTTACTTGTAATTCTTGTAATACAAGTGGATTTCTCTTTCTAACACAATTAATTAGATAAGGACTTCCACTCGAATTACAAGTTACAAGCTTTGAGAGATAGGTAATTTAGTTGGTAAGCCGCATTGCTGACCTTAACCTTAAAATTGTTGAACGTACATCTTTGCGAAGGAAATGGTATTATTTACTGGTGGACATTTCTCCGAGCGTTTCAACCGCCGTGACTTCGATGGCAACATTATTATTATTACCCGATTTCCGTGACTATCTCTTTTTTTTTTGGATATCATGGTAGTTGTCAACTACCTACGTCTTTGCAACTCACACGGGATTCGTGTGATAAGCCTGCCACCAAACCGATTCCGAACCAGTTTAAACGCTCGGAGAAATGCCCTGGGTGCTTAGCCAGGTTGCCAATCGCTAGCGCTTAGTAGCGCATCGTAGTTTTCCCTCTCTGTCACTCTTTCATATTAGTGCGACAAAGACAGTTAGCTGCCTTTCGCTTCCGATTGACGATGAAGCGCTAGCGATTGGCAACTTGTCTAAGCACCCTGGTGCTAGTGGTGCTTCACTAATTACTATTGTAACGAATTTCTTATTAAGTAAAATATTGCAATCGACAAGTAGTCTACGTGTTACAACAATTGTAAATAAAGATGCAAAAAATAAAGCCTAGGTAAATCAGCATCGCATACGCTATCTATTAATTATATACGAATTATAGTAAAATTATATCCAGGTTAATACTTACCAAATTTGTTCCTCCCTTAGTACTTTCCATGATTCCAACGATTGATTTTCTTCTTCTTTGCCTACCTTGTTACTTAAGTGTTAGATATGACATCAATTTTAAATGAGTTTGAGTGAGTTCCTCGTATCCAATGGGGAGGTTCATAATTTCTTACTTCAATTGGGGTGAGGTAACATTTTGCTGAGAAAAAATAAGAATGAATTATCGATTTATGCATTGGCAACAGAATGTCATAGTTGCCCATGTATTTGCCTATAGGCATACGGGCTTTTGATGATAAGCAGTTACCGTAGCCTGCAGGTACAGGGTGACCATAAAGCTTAAAATTCCAATACGCGAATACGAGTGAGATGGATAGAAAATAAATGCGCGTTTATAACGCCGCGGCAGCTCATGGTATGCACACAGGAAAAAACAAGACAATGTCGGCTACAAGGGGTTCAAGTAACTAGGTTGGCGTAGCAATGTACAAGTTGCAGAACATTCTCAAAACGTGGAAACATTCTCGAGAATGTTCTCAGAACATTCCTGCAACATGAAACTTATAGTTTAAACAAGAAAATATAAATGGAATACAGTTTCAATGGGCATAATTATAAACTAAACGTTACTATGCATATCTTATTGTATATTACAGCTGGCTATTTTGTTGATAATTGATAAATTACCAATAAGTTGCATAAATTCTCTTTATATTTCAGAGAACATTTCGACTTTCAGACTTTACACTTTTTTTTAAACTAGATACCGATCTATTTCTTGATGTAGGTACTCGTAACGTGTCTTTGGTCGTGTCAAATTGACGCGTAGACTTGTTTCAATGACTATGGGTGTGGATTTGGTTGTCATTTATGAAAAAATATTGGACTCAATTGGACTAAGCAATTAATAGTAAGTAATCTTGATCACTTTGCTACTGAAACAAAAAACTCTATTACACAGCACTTGCTTGTTATAAAGGCAAAAGTAACTTAAGTCTTCTGTGTGCATACCTACCTACCTATGTAATTTTTTACGCCTAATTTACGGGACCGATTTTATGCGTGAATTTCTATGGTACTTCTAAGTAATGTAGTTTAAAAGTTTAAATGCACGGGAAGACGTATTCTACGCGGACAAAATCGCGGAAAAACTACCTATTTTATTTAAAAGGTTTCTTGAATTCGATTGTGATATTTTCAACGGACTTCAAAAATATAAAAGAGGAGAATCGATTTTGATGACTTTTTTTTTTAATTTAAAAGCAGGTGCTTCTAGTGTGGTCCCATTTTAATTTAGTCCAGTTTTGACTGACATCCATTAGAAAACCATACCGTCAAAACCATACCGTCAACTGCTTCAACATTGCCTACTCTGGCCAACATTGCCTGGCTCGATAAATAGTGGTTCCAGTCTCCCAGGAACTAGGTACATACACAGTGTAACAAAAATGCTGGTGGTCCGTTTAAGGGAGTATTAAGTATCGTGGCCTTATCAGGGAAAAAATAGAAAAAAAAAATTGTATGGGGCAGGTTACCCGAATCGGTCAATCCTCCATACAAAAATGAAAAATTTTTCGCGTCCAAAAATTTTTATTCTTATTTTTTCCTACTCAGACCACGATACCTATTACCCCCTTTAACCGATCACCAGCATTTTTGTTACACCCTGTATACGGACTAACTAGGTATATACAGGTACAACATGGTCTGCATAATATATGTATATAACGGCCTCCTTAGCCTAGTTGGTGACCCTGCTTACGAAGCTGGAGGGCCCGGGTTCAAATCCTGGTAAGGGCATTTCCTATGTATAGGTACTATAAGTATTTTTATGTATGTATCTTTAATATATATCGTCGTCTAGTACCCATAACACAAGCCTTAATGAGCTTACTGTGGGACTAGGTCGATTTGTGTAAGATTGTACCATAATATTTTTTTTATTGATTTATTATTTATTTATTATATACAAAAATTGTATACCTAGTTCTTGGGAGACGGTAACTACTATTTATCCAGCCAGGTAATGTTGGGCAGGGTAGGCAATGTTGAAGCAGTTGATGGTATACTTAAGTCTTAAATTTGTATAAAGTATGAGCGCCAACTGGACGTATATTTGTGGGTTTTTAGTTTGAATTCGATTTTTAATACCATAGATTTAGAATATGTTAAATTAAACTCATTCATTTTTTATTATTTTATAACAGATCTATTGACCCGATGAATTTGTCACAAGAAGTAGTTTATTTCACAAGATTGCCGGAGGGAGAAGACACTTTACGTCCAGATGCAAGTACTCCTTCCTGATTTATATTTCTGCGTCGCTACAAATACAGACAACATTCCGATTGCAGACAAAGCCACTGAAACCAGTATCCCCTATAATACTAAGGAAATGAATCCTCATATGGTAGAATTTATAGTACACGAGTTAAGACAAATCAGTACTCCTGCAAAACGCTTAGAATGTTTCCAAGAAATTGTAGGCGTTCTCAAGAAATTTCAAAGTGACTAGGAATCTGGTATAACTTTATAACGTTGAAGAATCCTGTGACTTCTTTATGATAATATTATAAAATATGGCGTAAATACTTTATGATCTTTTATTTCACATTTTATTTTCAGAGAATAAAGCCTACGAGCTAAGTTGTATTTTGTTCTTTACGAACGACTCGATCCAAAGTTCAAGCCAGCCCATGGGGCTTACTGGACACCAGTTCACCGCTATATATGGTTTACTCAGACCGTGGGGTCAATTAACCACTATCTACTAGTATAGGGTCAACTCAGCCCACGTGGCGATCGTAAAAAAACTCGATAGGTTAGGTTTGTTAGGTATACGATACGCCCGAAGGGCAAACCGACCAGAAATAGAGGCCTTTTTGCGATCGCCACGTAGGCTGAGTTAACCCTATAGTGGTTAATTGACCCCGCGGACTGAGTAGACCACATACAGGAGGGAAAAAGATTTTGGGTCAGTGAGGGCAGCTACCAGATCCGTGTAGCTACGCGAAAATGGTCTTAGGAGACCTTCCCGCGATTTTCAATCAAAGAAGATGAGCGTTTTCAGATTTTGGAAAAAGTATACAGGGTGCGAGAAAATAGTCATTTTTTTATGCCAATCGATCCCATTCCTATTCAAAAATAAAAGCTTGTATGGGATCAATAAAAAAATTCTGGCTAGAAACGCCAAAAATCGGGAAAAACTTTCCCCATACAAAAAAAAATTGTATGAAAAAATATTTTTTTAGTTTAACATGTTTTAATGTCAATCAAGTCCATTCTTATCCATCTTTAGTCTATTCTTCTAAATACATTTTGATGAATTGTCAAGAGTAAATGTATGAAAACAGTTTTCTTTAATTAATGTTTCCTCTGTACGTTCTCTTTAGTTGAACCTTAAGACACGATTGATACGGGATAGGAATGGAATTGATTGGTACAAAAAAAACAGATGTCGAAAATAAAAATTTTGATTTCCATACAAATTGTATGGGGAAAGTTTTTGTCGATTTCTGGCTTTTCTAGCTAGAATTTTTTTTTTTGGTCCCATACAAGCTTTTGATCCTGAATAGCCATGGGATCGATTGGCATCAAAACAAAAAGTTTGTAAAAAAGGACCATTTCCTCGCACCACTCGCACCCTGTATGTTTTTTTTTTTCAAAATCTGTAAACGCCATTCCTCATCAATTTAAAATCGAGGGAAGGTCTTCTAAGACCATTTTCGCGTAGCAACACTAGCAACACGGGACACGGGGTCTGGTAGCTGCCCTCACTGACCCAAAATCATTTTATACCCTGTATGGCGGTGAACTGGTGTCGACTAAGCCCGTGGGCTGAGTAGGCTCCTTGGAAAATTAATGACCCGAGTCACCCCCGACATAAACAGTAGTGGTCAACTGAGCCCGTGGGATGAGTGAATGTGGGCTGAATGGCCAATAGGATTCAGGCATCAACTCGTCACACCAAAATTTTGTTCTTATCGGTCACACTGCCAAAATCAATAATATTTGTTTCAACCCGTCACAAGTAAATTTAGTTCTATTAGGTCACATAGTAATTTTGTAGCTATTGTTCACACTGAAATCCAGAATGTCGACAATGTTACAAAGATTACACTTACCTATTCTTCAACTCCGATCAACTAAAACTGGTCAAGTACTCGTATTTTTCAATCCGAACGGCTCAACTCCGTTTTGTTGGGCAGTGTGAAAATTGTATAGTTATCCTCATTGTGACCAGTTGAATCTTTTTAACGGGATGACGAATAAGAACAGATTTTCATTGTGACCAATAGCTACAAAATGACTATGTGACCTAATAGAACTAAATTTAGGTACTTGTGACGGGTTGAAACAAATATCATTGATTTTGGCAGTGTAACCGGTTAGAACAAAATTTTGGTGTGACGAGTTGATACCTGAATGTACTTACAATGGTACCCTACCCTACTTTTACCTTACAGTATGTAAAAAAATAATAAGCATTGGAGGTGGGAGGCATAGTTTTCCGTTCGATTCCTGGGTTTGGCATCCGTGTTTGTCAAAACCTTTGAATGCAATAATTATAATGCTTCTTGTTAGTTAATTGACTACATCTTTAGATTTAGGTTAATGCCCTCCAATGCTCATTATTTTTTCCACACTATACCTATACCTAAGTATACCTATCTACTCTATATTTTTTGTTTGTTAATATAATAATATTAAGAAAAGTATCCATTAGATATATAATTTAATATAAGAAAAAATTACACATCATCAACATCTCTGTCTTCTTTATTTATGTGTCGCATAATTCTTGATCTTGAAGGATAATTGGCATTATCCTCAGATTCTTCCTCAGTCTCATTGTCAGATTGTACTCCGGTATTTTCATTATTCTCGGATTCTTCCTCAGTCTCATTTTCAGATTGTACTCCGGTATTTTCATTATTCTCGGATTCTTCCTCAGTCTCATTGTCAGATTGTACTCCTGTATTTTCATTATTCTCGGATTCTTCCTCAGTCTCATTTTCAGATTGTACTCCGGTATTTTCATTGTTCTCGGGTTCTTCCTCAGTCTCATTTTCACCACCATTAGTTGATTGGGCGCTCATTTGATCGGAATTGTAATTAATTTCGTCATAGTTCATTTCAAAATCGCTGTGATTTTCTGATCGGACATCAAATTGGTCGTCGTTGAGGTTTAAGTCCATGGTGACATCATCTTCACTATTGTCTTCGGTTTGCACTTCAAGTTGGTCCTGGTAGTAATTGTCCTCTAGGTTTTCTAAGGTGCAGTTATATTGGTTTCCAGTTTTAGTCAATCTATTTAGAATTTTCCAATTATAAGCGATGTAGCTTATTTTTCCAGCTCTATTTGTTGTCAGTCTATGTCTCTTTTTAGTATGAATGTTTGCGAAAGCCGAAAATGATCGCTCCACAGCAGCTGATGTTGCAGGGATAGTCAAAATTGTGACAGCTACGCGGCCTAATTCAGTCTTTTCAAAAAAACATTTCCACCATGCAGATGGTTCCATCCGTTCTTCTAGGTCTTCTAAAAATTGTTTGCCCCAGAGGCCAACTTTGGACTTGTAATCAGATAACTGTTGAAATACTTCGGTTGTATTACCATTCTGACGTGCAAATGTTGAAATACTCTCACAAGCTATCATGTGTTCAGGTCCTGTGAAATTAAGCCCTTTATTTGTTGGGTTCAAAATGCAAGCTGCGTAATGAACTGGCATCAGTGCTCTATCTTGACGTTTTTTAAACTGTTTTTTGAGAAATTCTATATCTCTAAAACCTAAAATGTCTTGTATGGATTCATTATTTAAGCTTTGCATTATTTCTTTAAAACAATCGCAAACTTTATATATTTTTGAAGTATCACCCTCTAACACAGTTATCCAATCTGAAAATATCTTTACAAAATCTCGCAATGTTGTAACTTGTAGCCAAAAATCCCGGCTTAAAATGTCCTCTTTTTGAACAAAAGAAAATTTGTCATTTATATCATCGTTGATTGATAATGTCTGAAGAATGTGCTTAGATGAAATGAAGTTTGCAAGGCAACGAGACGTACTACCCCATCGAGTTTTACAAGGCAATGTCAATGCAATTTGTGTTTGTTGTTCAGTTGCAATCTGTTTGTAATTTGCTGATAAGATTTGTGACTGTCTAACAGTTGTCACTATATCGGTTACCTTTTTGAGTAAAAAACTAATTGTTTGTCGTTTCAAAATGTCTGAAACATTTAAATGTAGCGTATGAGCAATACAACCTATCCATATCAAATTATTATATTTATCTTCAAGCAGTTGTCCACATCTTTTCATATTTGATGCATTATCAGTAGTGATAGCTGTAAATCTGTCTGCTCCAATGCTATCTATAACAGTTGTAATCTCATTCATAATGTATTCCGCAGTATGTCTGTTCCGTCCGGTCTGAACAAATGAGTGAAATAATGGTTGTGGGGTGTATACCATGAAGTTAAGAACTCCTTCGTTACGTAAATTTGACCATCCGTCGACTGATAAATGGAGTACTAGTGCATCTGTAATTTTTCTTTTGGTCTGCTCTTCAATATTATTATACTCTTTTTCTAATAATGTTGTTGACAACTGCCTTCTTGTCGGCGGAACGTAATTCTTTCGAAGTTGATCAAAGGCACTTCGCCATAACGGATGTTCAAACGTATGTAACGGGATACCCGTTACATAAATTGCCTTAGCTATGCTTTCATCTATTACCTGTAAAAAAAAAACATTTACACAAACAACATCACAGAAAGTGACTATAGTAAGTAGTATACCGGAGTAGTATAGCGAGGCCGGGTAGAAATATGAGCCTACGAGTCCTGATATTACGCATATCGTGTTCTTAGGGCCTGCCACTACTGCACCTCAAATTACAACCAAATCCCTTGAGGGGGCCACTCTTGTTAGCTTATCCTGCTAAACCCTTTATATTATTATTTACATTTATAACATTTTAGCCATTCATTATGCTATTTGTATGTCGCCATTTCATGCACATGTCGGAAAAACTACCTAAACTTAAGTAAAATCTAACATTTTTCTTACGTACCTGGTCTTCTGGCTTTGAGGGTTCGTTAATGTCCGTGACTTGCGGTTTTGGTGCTTCTAATCCGAAAAATAGTTTTATTTTCTTAGGGCATTTCTTACATTTTAATATATGCTGTCGCATACGGGTCGCATTTCTGTTCGTATAATTCGTTTTGCAAAATTTACACTTGTAATTATTTTTGCCCCTTACAATTTTTGTATAGTAATATTTATAAATTTTTCCTTTTGGCTTCATTTTTCACAATATATGTCACAATGAATTTTCATTATTCTGAAGTCTGTTAAAGTCATAAATATCAAAGAGCATATTAAATATTGGCCAGTACAGAAAAAGATCCGTGTACAAAGTTTTTTAACATATTGTTTACAATAAAAATGTGTTTTTTTACATTAATATATTTTTGATAAACTCAAATGTTATAAACGACAGAACAATATATGTTGTAGTATTACCTTATTTGTAAAACAATCTCAATTACTTTAACTACTTCGATACCCATGCACTTTACTGTACATTTGATAAGATGATAATTTACCTACCTACATGTAATAACACTCTTATTGGAAAAGTGGAGTGCAGGTAATAAAATAATTATAATAGAATAATTACACCAAGGCTATCGTAAATATTCATGGTATAAAACTACGAAGTTTTTAAGTAATTCGATAAATTCTCGTTCTCGAGAACATTCTCAGAAGTTACCGGAAATTTCGTATATGAAACATTGCGCAACTTTGGAAACTTCTCGACGGTGCATTGCTAGGTTGGCGCTGGCTACCTAACAATAACTATTAGAAATACAAGAAATTTTATGACATATTAGTAAATTTATTTAATGTAAAATGTATAATTATTTTGTGTTATTATGTGTTTTATTTTATATGTTTTTTTTTTATATTGGTTTATTATTATTGTTATTTTTTTTTTATTGTAAATTTTATGACATGTAGGTTAGTTTAGTTAGTTTATTAGGTTTGAATGTTTACAATTTACATTTGATGAATAATTATGTTTAGCTGCTATGGGTTTTATTCTATTTTATGTGGATATAATTACTATAATTGTCTATTTAAAATTAAGTATTTTTATTGTAATTGGTATGTTAATTTTGTATTTATTATGTTTTGACATGTGTTTTACAACATTAAAGTATTTGAATTTGAATTTATTCAAATCATTAAGAAATAAAGGAATGATCTAACACGCATATATTCAGTGCGCCAGCGCGTTGCAGTTGTAGAAATTAAACTAATATCCGTTGCATCATTAGCGGCGAGTGCATCGCCGATGCATGCGACGCAGCGAGAGCGCATTCCCAGGTATTGTGGCAATTGACAATGACAGAGCATCTTCGCTTTCCAAGTTCATTGACAACGAAAGTGTGTTGCGCATGCGTGAAAACTCGCGCCAATTAGAAGAACGTGGCAAGTGGGAGTGAGATTTGCAAGTTGGAGGGTTCTGTCTAAGTTATGGTAGTCTTCGACTTTTCACGGAAACGCCCGAATTAATCTCCCTGTCTCAATTAGCTTCAGTGCAATATATACTGAAGTTCATTGTGACAGCAGTATGAATTCGGATGTTTCCGTGAAAAGCCGAAGAGAAAGGATTTTGCACTACATTTGTATGTAAGCTGAGATAGAGGCAGCCACTTCTGTCTGTAGAAAAAACCATACGATAAATTGTATAAATGTTAAAGCAAAGTGTTGCTTCGGCCCCTAAAGACATTTTCAATTAAAATCTTAAAATCTAGCCTATTACAGAAACCATGTACACTACACCAAGTCGCAAAAATGCATATCAATTAATATTTAACACAGCCTTTAATTTTTAAAACTTTGGAGCAATTCGGAGCGGCATATCGAGCCGTTTTGAATTACAAAAAATTAGTAAAAATTACTTCTCGTTCCATAAACAAGCCATAAACTTCGCTTTTTTTAATATTTGTGAGGCGTAGGTAATTTATACATATATTACCTATCATTGAATTATGTACTCTGGTAATTTTCCGTAACTCTACATCAAACTGGCCCAATATCGTGTAGGGAACTTCTCCATAAGTACACCCCTCAATTTCTCCGCAGATTTAAGCAGATGTTGTCGTAACAATGTTTTCCTTCACCTTAAAGCTCTTGTGAATATCAAATGATATTATTACATAACTTTTTTGAAAAACTCATTGGTACATAATAAAAATTTAAAATATTAACATAGATAAAACCAAAAACAATCTTAGGTTTGATGGTTAATTTGGAGTTTAATTTTTGAATCATAGTTGAAATACTGGGAGACTTTATGGTAGGACGGTACTGTAGGTAGATGAAGGGTCTACGGCATTCAATTCAAATTACAGAAAGAAAAACCACCTTAGTTTTAACAGAATAAGGTGTGAATTTGTCCTGATTTTTTTAGGGTTTGGACATGTTTTTTCCGTGGATCCTTCATATGTTCAAGTACCTAAATAAATGTTAGGAATAGTAAGTTCACGCTGTCTCGACGGCAACCGTGCCACGTTGCACTTCGGTTCGTTTATGTTGTCATTTCAAAATGCCGTCACGTGTGTCGAGCGGTGGATGTCACGACCGTGCTCACCGAAATCAAAATTCAATCCTTACACTGTCGATGTCGGGCTGTCTTTGTTTTTTTTTTATGTAGAAAGGTGACAAACAGTTTTACAGTTTACCTAACGCTAAGTGAATTTAAACTATCACGATATTCACTCATATTTTGAGGACTCAATCGCATACATTTACCAATATATATTTAGATTTATTAAGTCTCGATAGTTTTTAAGCCAACAATAGAGTTTTCTAGTGGGTATATATTTGTTAAAAGCTTGGAACTTGTAATACAAGCGGAAGGCCAGGGACCTATTTCTCGAAAGCTTGTAACTTGTAATACAAGCGGAAGTCCTTATCTTATTAAGGATGTTAAAGAGACTTACAAGCTTTTTTTAAACGGGCCTCTGATCTAATTAATGGTGTTAAAATGAGATTTCCACTTATATTATACAAGTTCCAATATTTTGAGTAACGTGCTCCTGGAATCTTAAGAACACCGCTACCGCAATACAATCGTAGTTAAACCCGATAGGTACCTACTTGATCTTGAATGACAATGTTAGAAATACAGGAAAAACGAGGAGACTCGAACTATTTAACGTCGTTTTGATCACTACACAGACAAAATGGGTCGCTAGTCCCGCCGCTCCTGCCAATTGAGCTACAGAGCACGTGAACAGCGACTTTTCGTCTTATCCCTTTATATTCTTCATTGTTCCGTAGGTAGTTGCTAGAGCAGTGAAGACTACTAATCTAAATTGGAGGATCCAAGAGCTGGGAAATCGATGTCGAATCATTAATGTCTTACCTACTGGCTGTTTTACTTTTAAGTAGTCAATTTCATAACGCTTTTCCGGCGTGTAGGTGGCAGTAAAGTTTCAGGAGACTTCTGGGTCCATTAACAATTCTACCAATACCTGCTACAAAAATTGACGAATATCATTAAAAACAATAGACAAATATCTGCCCAAATGGACCAGAACTAAATTCAACGTCCCCAAGGATGAAAAGTGCCATTTATTTTAAAAGGTAAGTATTTAAAAAAATATATTATCATAATCGTACAAGAAACTACGGGCCTGTTTAATCCGGCTCTAAATCCAATAAATTAGCAAATGTCACTGGGTTTCAGTAGGGTAAGGGTTCCCAAGCCCGGCACCCACGTAACCCTAAACCCGCGGTCGTTGGCTGCGCCTGCGCCGGCGCGCCCGGCTGCGCGCCTCACTGCCAAGGCCGATGCTTTCTCCTCTAACCGTCGCGTGGCTCGTCTTGTATAACCATTACTGAGCTGATGTAATTGGAATTTGGTTTTGCGACGAGTTTCGGACCTCGTTGCGGGTTAATTGAGAGCGAAATTGTTTATCTGGAGCATGGAGCCGGTACGGTGGAATTGTAATATTTGTAATACTCTATGGATAAGTTGTACCTACAAACTGCAAACTTATTTCATTTGTTTTGCTACCTGAGTTGGTTGAGCAAATATGTGTGTTTCATCTCGATAGCAGGCGTATTCGAAATCTAGAATCATTTAAATTACCTACTTAATGCTGTTTAAGATGAAAATGCCTGCCGATAACGAAGATAAGATAAGATCTTTCTCTTTTCGGTTGTCTGAGCTGAATCCCTGAAAGAAAATAAGCAATAGTATAGACTCAAGTCGTCAGAAATATCGTAACTGTATAAGTGTACAGTAGCCACCATTGGAGCGGCCAGGGATTCTCACAAATATCTAAAAAATCCTTTATTTTAGAGTGCATGTCGACATATTTTTGAGCACCGGGGCAGCTCCGATGTATGGATGGCGACTGTACAATGACTAGGTGCAATGGTGGACAATGTCCTGAATTTTCGCTTTCCTGCAAAACAAATGGACATCCTAAAGGGTACTATTTCGATCACAATAATTATGGACTGAAATTCGATGTGATTGACGGCAGGTTGTATGGTGTAATTCAACACAATCCCGAGACAACCAGAGTCTACATTCTCTACATTGCGAGATAGGTCATCAATGTCATCATTTGTGTTAAGAACTGGAATCTTGTCGGTGTAGCTAGATTTGTATTTAGTTGGCCACATACCTACTAGTCGGTCGCAGGCTAGTTTCTTGATTTAGGGATTCGTACAACTCAACGTTTAAATTCTTTATCTGACTCAAATTCAAAACCTTTCTAGGTTTCCCGCCGCTTATCTTCCCCTCTATTATGTTTCTTCTTCTTCGTATTTATTCGAGGGAAAATGTTCGCGTTCTTAAGCATTTTCCCTCGAATATATCCTATCACCGGATCACGATACCTTCAGCTAAGTATGTATACGCTGTTACCGTTGCACGGAACGTAACGAGGTTATGAAATTAGATTTCATACCACCTACTTAATCGTTGTTTCGAACCAGCCAAGCCGATTAGATACATTACATAATGTATGGTTACGTCAGGATGGTTACTGGTCGGTCTTGACCCACTCTATGGTGTCATTTGCATGGCTTCCGTATTGCCCTTTATTAAAACAAACTAATTTCAATGTTCTTCCTTTATTGAGCCCTTCGGTTTAAAGATTCGTTAATGAAATGCCAGTTTAGATTTTAAAATGTGATTAGCGAGGTTTTGATTGCTTGAAAAATGGTAAAATTCTACTCGTACATCCGTTACCGGCCAAGCCAATCTAAGTGTGCCTTGATAAATATAAAGCCTCCACCAGGATGTCCAGGATGCTTAGCCAAGTTGCCAATCGCTAACGCTTAGTAGCGTATCGTAGTTTTCCCTCTCTGTCACTCTTGCACATTAGTGCGACAAAGACAGTTTACGATTGACGATTAAGCGTTAGCGATTGGCAACTTGTCTAAGCACACAGGTACACAAAGGACAGCCATTTTGATCTAATTTCTAAACAAAGATTTTATAATAGGTACCAGAGAATAACACCAAATCAGAGAGAAAGTAGAGTTTGGTTAACGTTGTTTCGAGAGCCATGCAATTTTTAAGAACAATCTAAAATGTCCTTCCCCGGGGACCTGAGTGCTTAGCCAAGTTGCCAATCGCTAGCGCTTAATCGTCATTCGTAAACGAAAGACAGCTAACTGTCTTTGTCACACTAATATAAAAGAGTGACAGAGAGGGAAAACTACGATACGTTATCAAGCGTTAGCGATTGGCAACTTGGCTAAGCATCCTGGGACAGTATTTCCGTAACTACCGAATTTCATTAAAATCGTTTTATAGCAGTTTTGACTGTAAGCGTTATCATTTAGACATAATTGGCTATGTAAAGTTTTCTGAAGGTATGACTGAACTGATGAATTATGTATATTATTATTATACAGACCCGCCACTAATACAATAGAAAAACCAAATACCTGCGACACTTGAGATTTTTGAGCAACGTCGTCGTTGGTCTTAAATAATCCGGAATATCACGCTCGGAGAAGCGGAATGATTGCTTGTCTAATTTTGTAATTATGTCGTTCGAAAATATACCTACGCGACATATTACTTTAATTATATAAACAGTTTGGTATTTTTTTATTTCATTCTATCTATTGGTAGTGGTAAAAGTAAGGTTTTAGTAACTTTTAACTTTTGCTATAAAATTATAGTCACCGGCATACCGGCAATAATATCTTGCGCTATGAAGTCAGCAAAAAATGTGGCTGTGGTGTCAGCTATTTTGGCGTCATTCATAGCTCAAGATACTATCATCGGTGACTGCAGTATATCTTTCGGAGTCACCTGTCTGCATACCGAAGTACAATTTGTCGCGGCGCGGGTGATAAAATGTATGAACTGCATGCTCAGCACATGATTGGCGCGACAGTGTCTCGCCGCGAGATAGTCTATGCGTCCCTCTTTTGTCGATATAGCTATTGAAGGACAGGAGATCTAATCTCGCGGCGACATACTGTCGCACCAATCATGTGCTAAGCCTGCTGAGGTGACTCTGCTGAAAAAGGTACCGTACCGTACCGGACTCCCAGTACGTAAGTAAGGTTTTCTGTACATCAAGATGATTAGGTTAGATCATACTAAGTAGGTACTTATAGATTTCATTTCATCTAAATCCGTCTACCGTGTTTAAAACACCCATGTTCGACGTTTGAAATTAAATGTTTTCATAACTGAACAAGCGTAATAATCGGATGTAATAACTACATATAAGTATTTGTATTATTACTAGTCGCAGGCAACTAAACAATACTATAATAAGTTTTACTTAATAGTAACGGAGATCGCTGTAACACATTAATTGTGTATGGGATTTCCTCTTGACGGTTACCTATACCTACTGATTTTCTTGGCAATGACCTTGCGGAAGCATGATGTAGATGGTGAGTTGTTATGTCATACATTCGTATACTTATAGTATACCTATAAGTTAGATTATGTATGAATAATTTCGTGGGCAATCTAAATATTATTCAGGAAACTCGAGCAGTTGAGATTTTATTCAATTTCTAATTTAAATATGTATCGCCTGTATGTTCGGTTAGACTTATAAACTCTGAAAATCTCTTGGTTATTAAAATACGAAGGTACTTTAAGTAGATATACCTATGTAGTGCGTTTAAACGAAACATTCGACAATTTTCCCCGGCAATATTACTTATTAATTTCATTATTTGAATTGAAGTTTTTTTGAAGTATCTAGTTACATATTTAATGAAAATTTAGAACCCGATCGGCGTTCGATCAATTGAATTCTTAAAAGTTAGGCCGCAATCGTGTCTCATGGTACTTTTCCGGAAATGAGACACTGTCGAGCAAATCAACTCAAGGCCATGACGTAAGAAATCACTTAGCTGGCCCGCAGTAGAAAGAAAAAATAAATTGATCTGAAGTCGGCTCGTTCGTGTGTGACACTGGCTTGTCTCATACGACCGTAGAAAGCATCTCGTAGAAACCTTATCATTGCGGTTGATGACTAATGAAATTGATCTTAGTGAGGACATTTTGAATTTAGAAGTTCTTCGGTACCTACATTTTTTTTGTTATTCTAAAAACTGTTACTAAATTGCTTGTTAAGAGCTTAACCTCCTAGATCCGTAACGAGAGACCTTTATACACGTAAATTAAATTAACGTACTTACGGTTAATAAGCGTGTACTGTTTCCAATTCAAAAGAAGAACAAAAGCTAAAGGAAAATGTGGTCTATATTGGTCCCATCGTCCAGGCAACTTTGATTCAATAAAATGGGTAGTAAATATTTTTTGGACATATGAAATTGCAGTCAAAGCTCGTCTAGGGACTTTGATGACCTACCTAACTAAGCACAGCAAGTAGGTGAAGTAGGTATATACTTACCACATACCCACGTCGAAAATCCTTTATAAATTTAAAGAGTACCTACATAGTAACCGTCCTTCCGATAGTCGATAATCGTAACTGTTGAAGTTTAATGGATACATTTGAAGGAACATTGCTTGCATTAGTATACACTAGTGTTTGTGAGTCGGCGCACTCAATGCTGCCCAAGAGCAATGAACCGGGAAGTGGCTGTCACCGACACGTATTGCCATTGAGCATCTCCGGGATTAAATCACTGAATATGTAGGTGTCATAATACGATGCATATTCCTAATAGTTCCCTTGTTGACGTGGCTTTCATGGAAAAATCTACCTTCATGCGTTTTGAGAAATATGACATGGGAACTACATAAAATGTAATTGTGTGTGCAGGAAATTATCATACGAATTATTACGTCCGCGTGGTAAGGCTTCCAGTACATCGTACAATAGGAAGTGATAATTAGAGGTTAAGATTCGACTCTGACGCAAGCGGTGTGGGCGTTCGTTAGCTTCCGTCTTACTCTCGAGCACGGGCTGGCTCAGCCTCTCGCACCCACTGCTCCGACGCGCTAAATAATGTATTTGATGTCCGACAATGACACGCCAAGTGGACGCGACGGTCCGCCCGTTTCGCCACGAAATTGCACAAAATATTCCATACGCGAACACATAACAACCGATGCGAGATTATCTTTACGTAGATTCAATAGCTACTTTATTAAAGGCTATTCCTAAGTCTGCAAGTGAATGTATCCATTATTAAATTGCGAGTGACTGGGTGTGCTCCATTCAGAAAGTGTGGGCGATTGCGCAGTGATGCGCATTGAGCCTTCGGATGTAAAGGGAGGCATAAAAAGTGCTGCATAAAGCGTGCAAGCCGGACAGGGACACCCACGTTGCGAATTCCTTGCCATTATCGCTGCAATCCCACGGGCTCGTGTGACGAACAGAAGCCAATGCTGGGCGGTACTCTGTTGCACAGATTTAATGTTACACAAAAAGTCCTCTTAATACTCTTATTAGGGGACTCAAAAAAACGAAAACAAATCGAGAGCTTGCCATAAATTGCTGTTCTCTCGTGTGTTTTGTTCTATAAAAAACTTTAATTTGCAGGAAAACCACCCTATTAGGCTTGAAAAGTGTATCTTACATACATTTTATCATGCGGTTAATTCATTAAACGTAACCTGAACGGCTCAGCTATCGTAAACCACGCCAGTAATCATAACTAAGATAAATAACGCTGTGTTATTGTTTATGGACCACCAGCCAGGCACGAGATAGCTCGTCCCCCGCGAAGTCTGTAATCTCTGCCACCTACATTAGTGTTGTTGAATATTATTTTAAAATGTTTTAAACAGAAGTGCACCACATGTGCCACCTGACCCCGAAAGTTCCCACGCCGAGTATCTCCAGGCGTAGAACAAAAACGTCGACGTTATTAACGCAGTAACTCCGACAGGTTTTTCTTACAAGCGTAACCTGAAACACGTTTAACATTTTAAAAACTACCGGGTTTGTTTCGGGAGCAAAATGTCTCGGCCTTAGTGGAGCTTAAACTTTTTTCTGTTGACTCAAATGATCTGGTGATTGTTTTTTAATTTATTTTCCCGTTCCGCGGCGTCATGTGGCTCCAATCAGAGTTAGTCAAGGCTTTTAATTTTTTCAAACAATATTTTGAGCTGTAGGTAATGTTACAATATGGTGGTATCCTTGTATCCAAAATTAGGTAGGTTCGTACCTACTGTAGATATTTAGGCTAATGTTTTGGGCGTATACTTAGCTTAGATAGCTACTCAGGTACCTACCTACTTAATTTAGCTTTGGGACGGTATACATATCTGCCTTTAACTCATATATATTTCACGCATTTTTCATTCATGATTACTCGCATGCATATACCTAATTATAGGTAGGATTAATAATTGTGCTGATTTTTTTTGGAGACACTACTATCTTAGTTATCTTTCTATTCCCCGTAATTTTCCTCGTAGAGAGAGCAACACAAAGCATAAACTGTACTAAACATCACAGCGATCAGCTGAGCCCACAATAGCCTAATGAAGCCATTAACAATGGTTACGATCGTGCCCCACCCAAAGGCGAAGGGTTAACAACCAAAATAATGTGAATGGACCCCAATTGCGCCGCACAGTCAATCAATGGCGCGATGACACCCCGCCGCGCGGGCACCCTTCTCCCGACATCTGTCGTCAAAATGCAACTAATCAATATTTATTGAGCTTTCTTTAAATTAAAAACTTTTACGAACGGCGATATTATAAACCCCTAAAATCGGTAAAGCGCCAAAATCACCAAATATATGTATACAGAACCCTATTCTTATTGACTTATTGCTGTAAGGTCCTGTATACACCGTGGACCGGAATAACGCAATCTTTTTAGGGTTCCGTAGAAAACTAAGAACCCTTATAGTTTCGCCATGTCCGTGTATCTGTCTCAGTGGTATTTTAAATTTGCAATTTGGTACAGGTATACCTATACATATTAATCACGTTGACAAAGTGGTAGAATTAAATGTAGATTTTTTTCCGGGTGAAAGAAAAATATTAAAGAAATCATGAATGGCTTATGGAATAGGTACCTACTTGAAATGAATATTTTTCGAACATAATCGGCCAAGCCGTTTTTGAATAACTACGGAGCCCTACACTGAGCATGGAACGAGATGCTCTTGGCTGGTTAATTTTAAATGTTTTTTTAATATAGGTACAGCAAGTCTCTAAATGGAGTTGGGAATACGTGTTTACACCTGTTATTAAAGGGCACGGTGTACATATTTTTTGCAATGTGTAAGATTAATGAAGCTACAAATTTCGTGACACAGTTCTTGAACGTATAGGTACAACAAATAACATTAGAAGCACTAGACTCAATTACTAGGTATTAAATTAAAGTGCCTAATCTTCATTATTTTGAATACTTTCAAAATAATATTAACCTTCAGAATTTCCTGTTAGCTCGCGTCGCTAATTTAGGTGTCAATTGATTTCCGCGCTTCGTACTAATGGAGTTTCTTGGCAAATAATTACAGTTCTTGTGATAGAATAGGAAAATAACTGTTTCTAGAAAAAAGTTTCTGCCAACATTTCAGTGGCCGTGAACTTGATTGTAGGTAAGTAAGGCTGTTACATTACGTAACATCATTTAGCAAAAAACGGTTAAGAGTATGTCGCGTCGGGTTCCCGAGTTCCGTAGGTAGACTAACGCCGCGGCCACGACATTGGTCTAAGGCGACCGGCTTAGTGGAAAACGTATGGTGCTCCCTCTCGTACCCATTTCGGCATCCCACTCCAACTCATGGATTCGCTCGCCGCTGGTCGCCTTACGTAAAGTGGAAGCCTGACCGAAATTAATAAATAAATATTATATCCTATTCTGCAATCGTTTACTATAACATGGTGGATAACAAATAAAGAAGCACATGTTAGGGGATAATTACTTATAGCAAATCAGTCGCTTAGTAGGTAATTAGAGGTTTATTCTCAAATGTTGTCACGGCCACCTGCCAATACTCGTAGTATGAGAATATTTGAAGGGTCCACGGAAAGAATATGTTTAGTCAATTCAAATTACAGAAGGAAAAACCACCTTACTTTTAACAGAATAAGGTGTGAATTTGTCATGTTTTTTAAGCACTGGACATGTTTTTTCCGTGGACCCTTCATTTATTGCCTAAATATACAATATCTTCATGAATAGGTTATCAAATATTAGAAGACTCTTTTTACAAAGAGGGCTGATGTTTTAATAAAAGACATTACAATTTAAGTACTAAAGTTAGCTTACCTCCATGTATCCATTTTAACATAATAAATAAATAAATTACGAAATATCTACTTGTAGTGTATACAGAAAATGCGAAATTAAGTATACATAATATCGTTCGTACGGAACCCTAAACTTACAAACGTAGTATTTTTTAAACTGACTTATTAAACTTTTTTACCCTTACGTGAGCCACTACTACATACCAAAGTATTACCAAGTTTTGGTAAAGATATATTACTCTTACGTGACCCTCCAATGTGTATTAGACTTGACTCTACTGGGTGGAAATAAGCATTCTCAAAGAGAATTGTTATGATTTCCTCGCGACTTCACGTCTCGTTCCAAGTTCCTCGAAAATGAGGCACTAAATACATTAATAACAGGAGTTATTCCATCGGATAAGGAAGCGTGGCGGGCGGCGGGCGCGGCGGTGACGTCACCGCCTGAATTAACCCGATTCCAAGAATTGAACGCCACATACAATATGTAGCAAGAGTATACCAAATCTGGACAACGCGACTAGTGAAACGCTGTGAAGAAGGAAGAAAACCCTCGTTTATATTGCAATCTGTTTTTCCGAAGGTTGATCCTCATCAAAATTGATCAAAAACTGCTCTGATCATCGGTTTGATATTAGATCGGTAGCAATTATTTTTTGAATTAGCCTTATAAGCCACTATTGCTGCGACTAGTCTTCACCGATCTGAAGGAGACGCGTTGTCCATTTGCTACTTCGTTCATTACATGTAGAATCGGTAGGATTGCATCGTCTACACTATTATTATAAACCTTATCATCATAAACATAAGGTTCACTAAATATCCAAGATGCTGTTACACTTGTCGTGATCGACGGCACACGTGTGGACACTTCATGTACAAAGTTGTGTTTAGTCTGCACTTTATTTCCGTCCATATGTGGTCGGTCGTTATTGGTTTATTAACAAATGGTCTCGATTTTATTGCTTCACTTAATCTGGGGCGGTTGTTTTTAATTGGTCTTGAGTATTATTTCAATTTGGTACCGAAAGATTGGATTGACGTTGGTTTGGATCAAAATTTAACAAATTTTTGAGTCCGTTAGTTAACTGTGTACCTATGACACGTATGTAACTTGATTTGCTAACTGATTGGAAAATTGGAATAAGAAATAATTATTTAGTAGGTTTATTACCCCAGATTTTATTTATTACTCGTACAGTCAAGTGCAAAAATGGATATCGAAATCATCCTCTTAAAAATATTACGACTTATTACACAGTTAAAGTGCACTGGGACTCAGCAAGCTCACTATAATAGTAAGATGTAAGTAGTTAGTAAAATGTAAAACGAAGTTCTTTTCCTTCGGCTTTTCATGGGAAGTCGCAACTTGTCTTTCTTTTTCAGTTAGATTTTCATTGGATACTGTATCTATAAACAATTTTTCAGTTGAAAGTAAAAAAAAGGTAAACAAATATGGCTGACTTTCCATAGCATTTAACGTCTTTGAACTGCGACCAGAATTATTTAATTAACATGAACGTCTAACGCCAGCTCAAAAATGGACCCTAAAACAATTGTTAAATTGTGCCAAGATGGACACGACATAGATAGCGCTTTTCTTAACACCGCGCATATTTCGGCGAACGTCTTTGACAAATATTTACAGAATATAGCCAATCAAAACTTTGATGGACCAATCACAACCATTTTTGAATGGCGGTTTATGTTTTCATAGGTTGACATTGAAATTCATTACCGTGATGCATTGAAGAGGGGGTGACACTTGTCAACTAAAATTCAGGACCGTTTTTGATAGGCAATTTAGTACGGCGTGCAGATTTCATGTTTTATTTTGTTCGTAGTCTTTGACACATATCCTGAAACACGTTCGCTGATATATTTTTACGTTAATTCTAATGAACATCAATAATTTTAACCCTTAAATTGGCAATGCACCTCACAGTGTACATAGTCATTGACCCACTTTTTGTATTTTTTTTAAGACAAAATTTTGTGCTCTACACAATGGTGAGGAGGCTGGAACGCTCGATTTTTTTTAATTTGCCAATTTAAGGGTAAAAAAATGTACGTGAACTTCAGTTTTAAGGTTTTAAGTTGGTAAAACCAAGTGGTTTAAGGTGTAAAACCAAGATTGTGTTCTGAAAGTGCGCGATTATGAAATAATGCTTTGCAGGTTTGTTTACTTTCAACTGAAAAAATATATAGTTTGTTGTGACAGCAATATGAATATGGACTACACGAACACGACATCTGTATTAATTTGTATATCATTAATAGCTCTAAACGAGGTCGGAATTCGGAATTCTATATCTACTTCATCATCATCACAAACTTAAGAGCTTTGCTCTTGTCGGTGGAGTTCTCGCCACTCTGTCCTTGTCTCTGCTACTGTTTTAAGCTCCTGATACGTCACTACTTTAACTTTCTCTTTGGCTTGATCTAAAAATGGGCGTATTAGCCTTCCTCTCTCTCTTCTTTTTTCTGTCCAAACATGTTTCCTCTTCTGTTCTCTATCGTTTTCAACAAAATTCTTGTCTCTCCTACTAAATTATACACCTCTTCGTTAGTCTTTTTTTCTTTCCAGCGTATACCTTTCATCCTTCTCCATGTCCACATTTCGAAAGCATTTAATTTCTCTCTATCTCGCTGAGTTAAACTTGTAAATCTCAAAACGGACACAGCGGTCGATTGCAGTGCAGTTTTAGATCGGGTAAGAATTAGAACAAATTATCTAATCCAGATTCGTTTATACTAACGATCTACGTCTAAAGTTATTCTAAACGAATCGCGCGTAAAAAAGATTGATTGTTTCGCAGCCAGTCGTAAGCAAATTATGTGCGGTTTTCTGGGGAGTATCCGTGAACAAACATTGTACAGTATCCTTACTAGTTTGACGACTATCGTCTGTATAAACGATAGTGTCTGCCTAACATACCTAAGTACTTTTTGGCACCCCGTGCGGCCGTGTCTACTATGAAACAGCTTGGACCTATGCCTAGTAAGTAGTGTTCCTGTGTGTGCCTGTAGCCCTATGTTGGCTTATATTATGTAGCTGGGCATTTTCTCTTTTATAGACTTCGAAATAGCGTGAGATAATTTAGTCAAGTTTGTAACGAGTTTATTTATATTTTAGGAATGTAAACTTGATCGGCGTTTTATTATTAGGTGTATTATTTATAATATCGCTTAGGTATAGTTTATAAAATGAACACCAAAACCGAGTTTTTATTGAAATTCTGTGCTTAATTATCGTTACAAACCCATCTCTCCATCCATTTGATCTCAAACGCTAACTGGATGTCACTAAAAGTGAAAAACCTCAGCAATCCAAAGCGAAAATGGACATGCTTAGATTGCTTAGTAAGTATTAATTTCTAATCACTTTTTAAAACCATCTTAATTAAAGCGTTTAGTACAAACATCTGATCAAACTTAATAGCCCTCTTAATAAAGCAATAGCGAACGTGAATATCGGGCGCAACGCGCAACATGTAATACCTCGTTCCGTCATAACGCGCGTAACAATATTAATAAACCGAGCTCTCCCGCGGCTTCGAGTTGATGCTCTGTCGACGTACAGTCGCCATCAGATATATCGAAGCGGCCAGTGCTCATAAATATCGAACCAGACTTGCGACCATGGACGTCTAATGCCAGCTCAAAAATGTCCCCAAAAACAATTGTTCAATTGTGCCACCAAGATGGGCAGGACATAGCGCTTTTCTTAGCACTGCGCATTAGGGTGGATCGATTTTTATGGATCGATACTTCGTGGCTAAAGAAACAAAAAATATTATGATTATTTTTGGATTTACTTTTAATTTGTACTTCGTTTATAGGCCCAAAGATCGACTCTATTTTTAAGGTTTTTTTAAGAAAAGTCAGTAGTTCGTGGATATTTTCTGTTTTACTTATATGTAGAAACAAAATAACATTATTTGTCATAAATTTAGAATTTGCACAATTTAATTACATGAAACCAGTATCGGCAAAAACTGGTTTTCAACTTTGAGGCTCTTGTAGTACTTGCCAAATGACTACCAGAAAAAGATATAGTGTTAAAGGTTGTTACTTTTTACGACCATCATTTTATTGGCCCGCGGTTCCAAAAATCCGAAAAAAAATTTTTTTTCGTACTTCAATGTATAAACTAAATTTTTTTTTCTGAAACGAAAATAAGAAATAACCTGTTTAAAAAGTAACATCTTCAACAATATATCTTTTTCCGATAATCATTCGGGAAGTACTGCCGCAAGAGCCTCAAAGTTGAAAATAATTTTTTGGAGATACCGCTAACAATGTTCATATAGAACATATGCGAAAGTACAAATCAAATTATTTATTAACTAAATATTTTGATTTGTACTTTTAATTTTTCTCCAGTAGTCACACTACTTAATACTATATAAATTATAAATATTAGATGCCATATACCAAAGAAAAACGACCAAGATCACCTATGTCCGAGGTGGGGATCGAACCCACGTACTCAGCTTTCGCGGCTGATGCCTGTACCCCTCGGCCACTCGGTCTTAGCAACCACCGGTCAAATTTCTCGGGTATATGCAATCCCGTACAAGGCTAGGCGCCTTTGACCATTCTCTGAGGGTAAGCAATACATGCCTGCACCTCCTATTTAGAATACTTTACAGTTTTCTAGAATAGCTAGAGAGAACTGGTGCTGCCATCTATTGAACATATGCGAAAGTACAAATCAAATTATTTATTAACTAAATATTTTGATTTGTACTTTTAATTTTTCTCCAGTAGTCACACTACTTAATACTATATAAATTATAAATATTAGATGCCATATACCAAAGAAAAACGACCAAGATTACCTATGTCCGAGGTGGGGATCGAACCCACGTACTCAGCTTTCGCGGCTGATGCCTGTACCCCTCGGCCACTCGGTCTTAGCAACCACCGGTCAAATTTCTCGGGTATATGCAATCCCGTACAAGGCTAGGCGCCTTTGACCATTCTCTGAGGGTAAGCAATACATGCCTGCACCTCCTATTTAGAATACTTTACAGTTTTCTAGAATAGCTAGAGAGAACTGGTGCTGCCATCTATTGAACATATGCGAAAGTACAAATCACATACATATTTAGTTAATAAATAATTTGATTTGTACTTTCGCATATGTTCAATAGATGGCAGCACCAGTTCTAATATATATATATATATAAGGTTTTAAATTGTTGATAAGACCAAGATTGTGTTCTATAAGTGCGTGATTATTAAATAATGCAAGTTTTTAGGTTTTAAATTATAACTAACGTGAGACGCAAACATATTTAAAACATAAACATATTTTGCAGTACACATCAGGCTTTGGTCGTGGGTACTCCATTATGAGGATCCTCTAAATGGATCGAAACATGTCGAGAAATTATCGACTTAGATTACGTGAGTAACCCGTTTGATAAATATTTAAATATGTTTTTAGGTTTGTTTACATTTTTTTGTTTTGTACTGGTGCACGGGATATACAGACATAACTCCAAACTCTTAACGAGATCAAATAAACGATTAAGTTCGGAAGTTGTTAAAATTCATAGCTCACTCACGATAATATAAGAGTAGTAAGTGCTTACATAAAGCAGAACAAGCTACTTATCTTTAGATTGTAATAAATATTAAAAAGTTATTAATGCTGGGTTGTACACACGGTAAACTGTTCTTACGTAATTTTAATGAACTATTGTAAACAGCTTGTTTTATTTTAATAGGATTATTAATCTCCTCGTTTACGGATAGGAAATTCAGTTTTTTTGTAGTGTTGACCTCATCTGCATATAACTGTACACTCTGTACAGTCGTTATCAGTGACATCATATATCGTAGCGTCTTAAGTGTCCAAAAATATCTGAACACGCCTTTATTGGGATAACAATAAAGGCCGATATTTTATTTGGTCAGAAATTTTTAAGCGCTATGATATATCTGATGGTGAGTGTACGCACAGTCGGGCTCAAAATTGCATGGACAATTTATTAATGAATTCTTTCATAAATCGTCCATGCAATTCTGAACGCCACTGTACACTGATCATCATCACCCTATTTCAGTCCACTGCTGGACTTAGGCTTCTTCTATCACAGGCCACTATATCAGGCTGGGCAAGCGGGTCATTTGAAATCATCAGCCAATCTCACTCCACTGCTGGACGCAGGCCTCTCCCATAACCTATGCGTATAGACACATCAGGACCCATAATCGCTACGATGGGCAATCAGATTGGCGATCGCAATAATGTGTCCACTATCATCAATCTTCTATGAAAGAATGGTTAATGTAATGACACTTCAATCTATTATTCCGCGGGTGTCCTCCTTAGTCGACTCTTACGACACCCGCGGAAAGAGTTGGGGAGTTCATTTGAAATACATACATAAGGTGGAAGTACTAGTGCGCAACATGTCAACAAAGAATATTTATTTTAATCACGATATTTTGCTTATAATTATATAAATCTACATAAATTATTGCCATGTGTTTTAGGAGAGGAGTTTGTTAGTTTTGTTAAATAGTATTTATTTTATAGGGTGAAAAATATCAAAATTTTTCAAAATTGCAAATTTTCTTAGTCAACTGCATTGTATGAGTAAGCGTCAAATGCTTTTGCTGGCAGTCCCAATAGCCGTCACTTCAGTACAAGTTTCAATGTCAACACTCAGTCCTAATAAACGTCAGCCTGTCTTAAAATTATGCAAATAATAGATATAAGCTAATTATTTAAAAGTTGGGATATGAAGCAATAAAGGCACATACATTAATCATCGTTTAAATGTCCTATACATAGCTGTTTTTATCTTACCGATGGCAACTTAAGCTATAATGACGAGTATTGGTACAGCGTCGGGTACTAGTACTTCCATCTTACTTATTGCTACGAAATTACAACTTCAACAGTCCAACAAGTGCTACGCCGGCGTAGCCTCTCTACCGCTCCACATGTTCCCGCCATAGGCTATTAATCCCATAACACATTCACACCTCATAATTATTCGCTAACCAAATTAATGACAGCTATCGAAAGGCCGTTAAACGAGCTTTGTTATATAAATAGATTCGTTTGTTTGTTTTGAATTTAGTTTTTGAACCGACGAGTTGTCAACAAAGTAATTAAATTAGATTTTTTCTTTTAAATGTATTTATTTCCAAAACTACAATTTATGTACATAGATTAAATCTAACTAATCTACTTAACCTAACCTATATCTAAGATTGGCCCTCGTGGCATTGTACCGAGGATGCTGGCGGCATTTCCTCGCACAACGCATCAGTATTGCGATACAGCAAAATTAGATTTAAATAATTTAGATGTCTTATACCTACTAAAGAAAAAATATCGAAGTTTACCAACGCCGAAGGTGGAATTTGAACCCACGTCTTATCGCGGCTAATGCCTAAACCACTCGGCTACTCTGGCTTAGGTTTAGGCATCCGCCACGAAAGCTAAGGACGTGGATTCAAATCACACCTTCACGTTTGTAAACTTGGGTATTTTTTCTTTTATTTAATTTTATATATGTACATAGTAGTGTTACTATTTAAAAAAAGACAACTAAAAAATAGTTTTTATTAAATTAAATCAAATCAATGACCTATTTCAATCCTTGCACTTGTTGACAAAAGTGAAACTTTGAATACAGTTTTATGATTGGAGTATTTTATAATAGTTATATAAATAATAGTGAAGGAATTAAATATATAATTGTTTGAGTCTCACGTTAGTTATACCTAATTCTGAAGGAATTAGCTCTGGAAACGATTGTTAATTAATTTATATCTTTGTTTATTGATAAGCAATACACGTGGATTCGATTCAAAAGTTCGCTTTAAAGAAGAATGGAACAGATGATTAAATTTGATAAAATTATTGTCACGTCATCATTTTAACAAAACGAAACAGATAACGGGAATATCTTTACAGTTAAATGGAAAATCATACTGATACGAGACCGGAAGCAGCACCCCGGAAAGGCGAGGACGGTGCCGGAAGTTCCCCCGACTACCCCACTTCCACCCCGTCATATCCGGTCACGGGATATCCGTACTGTGCCCGACTTATGACATTATATTGAAAATAACTTAAATTTAGCGGAACTTCGTGTTAAGGCACTCATATTTCATCCGTATGTACAATGATCAAAGGCTCAGTCGCTAAATAGAACTATTTTTATGCATTTAGTGGTTTTAGAACCTATAGAAATCACAGTATTATCGTGTGTTTATCTATTTCCTTAGTACATACCTGCCTACCTATTTCCGTTTAAACTAGGTACCTACCTACTTCTGTATAGGTACCTATACAATAAAAACTATTATCAATCTCGGAAAAACTGAAAAAAAATAATAATAAAGTTAATAACGTATTAAAAAAAATCGTTTCTGATTTAACTCTTTGAGCGCTAAGAACGAAAAGTTGTCTTGTGATGTGTTGCCATGCCATACTTACTTACTAAAGCAACACCAAAAGCATGATTGCTGCTATCACAGCAATTGTTCTACGGACAAAATATTATGTTTATATTCGTTATTGTTCATGGCGTACTTATACACATTTAGATTCAAGAGGAAAATCGTTCAAAAGGTTAATTGACGATTTTATTACTAGCCCGGTGAAAGACGATATACATTTATCTACCTACAGGTGATGACATGCCATCCAAGTTATGAAAAAGAGCATCGGAATCGTTTGCATTATCTCCCAGATTGTCTCGGATTTCTCCATGGTATGCAGGTTGAATAGCTTCTTTGAGGAAGGATGCCACACAAAGCGCAGTGCTTTTATATCTATTATTATACGATCGAGAGCAGATGTGATGGCTAAAATAAACAAACGCATGAAATGATGGTATTGCAATTGATACCTACATGCGATTCGCATCGCGCGCACATTACAGTTGTAAGTGCAATTTTATTGTGATATGCATCCTAGCAGCTGTTGTATCGAGATTTCATTTATCTAGTAGATGAAGTAACATATGTATAAAATATGAAATATAATTTACTGGCCGAGACAAGTCAATTCATTTAATTCCATTAATTATTATTTTATACTCACGAATGTCGGAACTAGGTACACCCTATTGGAATCAATAACTTAAATGAATTATAATATTAATGACTAAGTAGGTATTATAAAACTTAACTATCACATTGTGCGGTGACATATTTGTAGAAGAGCGAAGAAAGAAGAAGTTTCTATGAGCGATTTAAAATTCGAACCTAATATCTTTTAAAGCCCCCTTTTACTACTGCCCAAGATTGTTGGGCAGATTATAATATATGAAGGGTCCACGGAAAGAACACGTATAGTCAATTAAAATAACAGAAGGAAAAACCACCTTACTTGTAACAGAATAAGGTGTGAATTTGCCCTGATTTTTTTAAACACTGGACATGTTTTTTCCGTGGACCCTTCATATACTTTGTTTTGACTAAGTTTCGTAACACAATTCACCCGATCGTAATTTTTGCTTTGATTAAGGCCTTCCATGTAATTTTTTTTGCAATGGACCCCATTAATTTAATATGATAATTGATAACCTGAAGCAATATCGTTCTAAATTCCACGAGCCGAGAGTATCAAAGATCGACGCTCGGAGCATTAAGGTTACTCTCGCTCCATCATTTGAGCTAACCCGCGCCAGATACGCGCCACAAGGGCCCTCTGTCTGAACCCGATTTAGCGTAAAAACATTCTGTCTCCGCTCACATTTCGCATTAAGGCATCTTTATTATCTGTTATCTGGCATTTGATACTCAACCAGCTGCCGGCGCCTACCGCTTCCGTGCGTTTAGCTCACTGCGGATTCTGTTCCAAGCGGAACTCGATCCTTTGTTGATGGAGGCGAGATTTGGGCATTTATCTGTGGAAGACAATCTTGGTTGTCCCGTGCGCATGTCATCTTCGCGTGTAACGTTACACGGACAAGCTTTTGTGGTGCCACCACAATAGGCATGTGCCTGCGAGACTTAACGTTGAGACTCCTTTATCTGTGATAGATCAGCTTAAGATACGAGTACTTGAGGATTAGAGCAAAACTATTTGTTCGGAATTCAGAATCTTCTTTGAAGTTCTCGTGCGTATGACAGTAGAAAAAATCACTTAAGATATTGAGATAGGGAAGGGAGGACTATTTTAAGTCATTGAGCACTTTTGCATTAAGTATGTCCATATATTTTTTTATGTCATTGAGCACTTTTGCATTTTTCTGATGATGTGCGAAAATCGCGTAACAATTATTTTTTTTTTATCGATCGGTTGGGGTCTGATGATAGGATTTTGAAAAAATCCGTTCAAAACAGTTATTTTTAACTTTCATTATAATTTTTACAACAATTTAAAACTAACGCAACCAATAGCATAACAGCAGCACAGCCCAGCGGCTCTACCGCGAACTTCGAAATCCGCAAATTTCGGGGATTATTCTCTGTCACTCTAATGAGCTCATGACGTGACTTTAGAGTCACTCTAGTGACAGGGACAAATCCCCGAAACTTAAGTGTTCGCGGTAGCAGCCCAGAGGATGTATTGCATGCGCACGGCCGCCGGCATGCGCCCCACATGCATAATGCGTTACGGCAAGTTACGTGCGCGCCTTATGCAAGCGCCGGCGTCGTGAGAAGCGGCGCGGGCGCAACACCCGCCATTAGGGTTACCGAGATACTTTTTCAGCACAATTTCGTGATAATGGGCTTTATTATATCAGTAGATTTTGCGTGATTGATACTATTGCTGTAATTGTTTGAGGTATTAATCCCACGATGTCGTAACAGATGTGCTTACCATAGAAAAATATAACTGCGAAAGACTCTGGTTGTCACGGGACTCGAACCCGCCTCCTCCGAGTAACCGGCTCAGCATGCTCTCAATTACACCAGACGACCTTCCGTCGATCACAGCGAATTTAGCCAATGGTATTGTGAAACTAATCACTAGCGATATCTGTACTTAATGTTTCGAAGGTACAACCTTAAGCCACTCCTAAGACGCGTGCGCATCACACAATTAATGAATGATCAATGAATTATTAATGTTTAGAAAAGAAAGAAAGAAATAAAATGTATTATTGACAAGCACAGTAGACAGGGATACAATTAACAAATAAGCACACAACAACAGCTTGCCACAAAAGCACAACTCAGCATGTATAGCTGGCTAAGCCAGCGCTGTTCTTCCGTTGTGACCCGTTGTGACACTGGCCGACGAGGCGACCACGCTGGCAAACAAATATACTAGGTTTTAAATTAACACAATGACAAAAAACCGGTCAAGAGCATGTCGGGCCATGCTTAGTATAGGGTTCCGTAGTTATTCGAAAACTGCTGGGCCGATTATGTTCGAAATAGTTTTATTTTGAAGTATTCTGTAAGCCCACTTCATCAGCGGCCTTACCGCGAATTCCCAAATCCGCAAATGTGGAGGATTTTCCTCTAGTGACGCCTTCGTCGCCTTAAGACTGATGACGGCAGTAAGAATACATTTGTCACCACCTCAACTCTTGCCGTGGCTGTCGTAAGAGTCGACTAAGCGATTAAAGTGTCATTGACCAGTATTTAATCAAGACTGGTGACGGACTGGAGCGTCATCATAGTTATTTGGGCATATTACATTATTGCGATCGCTATCCCGCTTGCCCAGAGTGGCGATTATGGGCACTTTACCACCTAATGCGTCCGTACACGTAGGAGAGGCCTTTGTCCAGCAGTGGACTGATATAGGCTGATGGTAGTGTTGGTGGACGCCTTCGTTGGTATGACAAAGACAGATCGTCTAAATTTACGAATTTCAATGTTTGCAGTCGCGATTGTGCGTGTCATTCATATAAGTACCCATCGTCGACTATCAGTTTCATTCTTTATGTAGACAAATGTGTATTTATACATACCTATCGCATTATTCATCTGAAGTCATTGTAATAAATCAGTCGAATTTAAACGCGTTCTCAAAACATTCAAAGCTTTTGTTTTGTAAAATGATACAAAAATAAACGCATTTTCGAAAGCACTGGTCACTTACGCTGCGTTTCTACCAGAGATGTGAGAGGATGTGTTTCCGCGCGTGTACCACGTAAATGACGCGGGTACCACGTAGGGTTACCGAATTAATTACCTCGACACCAAAAATGACGCCTATTAATGACTCGAGCGAGGTGTCATTTATATGGAAACACATCCTCGCACATCTCTGGTGAAAACGCAGCCTTATCTATCCAATTCGTCTACTGCAACAGCTAGGCGAGGCGTGCCGATGAAATTCATATTTGGTGTCGAGGTAATTGATTCGGTAACCCTACGAGTATCTGTAATGTACACACCTAGTGCACACCAACCCGTTCTGGAACTCGTCTAACTGGCACAGACGATGCTCTAACCGATCGCGGACTCACTTCCTATACAAATTACCTAACACTTCAGCGCATACCTTATTACCGGTAATATTCAATGCACATAATAACCGGTATTAAAATTCATCATTTTATATGCAAAAAAGGTCAGATTATTACCTAATCCTAATGAGTACAATGTAGAATACACATTATTCTCTCTTGACTTATTATGTAGGTACAGTCCAGCTCAAAAAAAAATTACAATCGAAAGAATCCTTTTATAAGTATGTTACGACGTTTACACATTAAAGTGCACTAAGACATATTTTTCAGCATTTTTATATACGCCAGTGCCTCTGCCTGTACACTTATCAATCTTAACATACAAAAGCTACTTTTAGTTTTTGGCATAGAATTTGATAGGTAATGAAATGAACGTCCGATACAGGGGAAGCTTTAGAGTCCTTGTTGGAAAAACAAGAATGAACTTATTTCTTGATGGGTACTTATACCTATACTGTAAACGAATTCATTTTTATAATCAACTAGCTGGTGCATGCGACTTCGACTGCACACGCTTAGGTAATAAAAACTGTTGTATGTCCTTTTTTGGATGTCTAACTATCTTCATACCAAATTTCAACAAAATCGGTCCAGCGATTTTAACATGAAGAGGTAACAGACAGACAGAGTTACTTTTGAATTTATAATATTAGTTATGGATTTTGGATACAGAATAACAAACATCAGTACCTACCTGTCGCATAAAGCGGATAACGCATGACACGCGGCTCTAATGATGGAATTCACAAGCTGTCACCTATTTCAAGTTCCATTGCATTTAGGGCAGACGCTAAAAAAAAAGGCTACCTACATACACAACGAAAGACGAAGCCATGTTGAACAAACATGTGCGACGCAGTTCCTTTAAAAAACTTGTTGCTCTGAAAAAATGTCGAAAAAACGACACTCGAATACTGAAGCTTGCTTCTCTGACAGGAAATATGATATTTTATTTTGGGCGTGGGATCAAACCGAGTCGATAATTTGTGTCTCGAAAGAAACGACATAAAGAACGGTGAAATTAAATAGTTAAAGACATTTCTATGTCATTAATAAAGACAAGTCCCTTTGAGAGCGGTCATCAAAAAGCTTCGGAATGGACAAAAATACCTGCTGGCCTCTTCATTTTTAAATAAATACGAATACTTTAATCTTTTTATTTCCTCTTTTCTATTTTTGTATCAACATTTGAGTTTGTAATTGGTCCAAGTCACATCTGAATCCATGCAAAGCTGGGACAAATGGACAGCTTAGAAGTGCAAGTGCCACTCGGCAACTACTAATAATAATGGTACAAAGGCAATCACGGGCAATCTGCCTCGGAAGCCATATGTAGTTATCGACTGATTATGCCAATTGTCAATGGATCCCCCTTTTGCTTCTTTGTGACTAAAACACGTTGTAACTGCTAATAATAATCACAATAGTCACCACTATTTAGATTTGACTCCTACAAGGTACGTAGGTTCGGTCAAATAGTATTATTTTTATCTTATTCTAAATGTGACTGATTTTAGATAAAATTATTTATTTATAAGATAAATTGCTGCGCCCTACTCGTAGCAGGGTTCATGTTCTGTATCTATTCCGTTGACTTTAACACCTTATATATGCGACAACATGATTACGCAATAAAGATTTGAATTTGAAATTATTTTGCTCTATCGAGTATTCCTCCTAATTTAACCCTTAATTCGACAACGTCCAAAATACTGCGCGTAATGGTCTCTCACCTACTTTTTGTATTTTTTTGCACCGGTATTATTATGACTATTGCTGCCAAGGAGTCTAGAACACACGACTATCCCTTTTTACTGTCATACTGTAACATTAAATCTGTGCAACAGAGTACCGCCCAGCATTGGCTTCTGTTCGTCACACGAGCCCGTGGGATTGCAGCGATAATGGCAAGGAATTCGCAACGTGGGTGTCCCTGTCCGGCTTGCACGCTTTATGCAGCACTTTTTATGCCTCCCTTTACATCCGAAGGCTCAATGCGCATCACTGCGCAATCGCCCACACTTTCTGAATGGAGCACACCCAGTCACTCGCAATTTAATAATGGATACATTCACTTGCAGACTTAGGAATAGCCTTTAATAAAGTAGCTATTGAATCTACGTAAAGATAATCTCGCATCGGTTGTTATGTGTTCGCGTATGGAATATTTTGTGCAATTTCGTGGCGAAACGGGCGGACCGTCGCGTCCACTTGGCGTGTCATTGTCGGACATCAAATACATTATTTAGCGCGTCGGAGCAGTGGGTGCGAGAGGCTGAGCCAGCCCGTGCTCGAGAGTAAGACGGAAGCTAACGAACGCCCACACCGCTTGCGTCAGAGTCGAATCTTAACCTCTAATTATCACTTCCTATTGTACGATGTACTGGAAGCCTTACCACGCGGACGTAATAATTCGTATGATAATTTCCTGCACACACAATTACATTTTATGTAGTTCCCATGTCATATTTCTCAAAACGCATGAAGGTAGATTTTTCCATGAAAGCCACGTCAACAAGGGAACTATTAGGAATATGCATCGTATTATGACACCTACATATTCAGTGATTTAATCCCGGAGATGCTCAATGGCAATACGTGTCGGTGACAGCCACTTCCCGGTTCATTGCTCTTGGGCAGCATTGAGTGCGCCGACTCACAAACACTAGTGTATACTAATGCAAGCAATGTTCCTTCAAATGTATCCATTAAACTTCAACAGTTACGATTATCGACTATCGGAAGGACGGTTACTATGTAGGTACTCTTTAAATTTATAAAGGATTTTCGACGTGGGTATGTGGTAAGTATATACCTACTTCACCTACTTGCTGTGCTTAGTTAGGTAGGTCATCAAAGTCCCTAGACGAGCTTTGACTGCAATTTCATATGTCCAAAAAATATTTACTACCCATTTTATTGAATCAAAGTTGCCTGGACGATGGGACCAATATAGACCACATTTTCCTTTAGCTTTTGTTCTTCTTTTGAATTGGAAACAGTACACGCTTATTAACCGTAAGTACGTTAATTTAATTTACGTGTATAAAGGTCTCTCGTTACGGATCTAGGAGGTTAAGCTCTTAACAAGCAATTTAGTAACAGTTTTTAGAATAACAAAAAAAATGTAGGTACCGAAGAACTTCTAAATTCAAAATGTCCTCACTAAGATCAATTTCATTAGTCATCAACCGCAATGATAAGGTTTCTACGAGATGCTTTCTACGGTCGTATGAGACAAGCCAGTGTCACACACGAACGAGCCGACTTCAGATCAATTTATTTTTTCTTTCTACTGCGGGCCAGCTAAGTGATTTCTTACGTCATGGCCTTGAGTTGATTTGCTCGACAGTGTCTCATTTCCGGAAAAGTACCATGAGACACGATTGCGGCCTAACTTTTAAGAATTCAATTGATCGAACGCCGATCGGGTTCTAAATTTTCATTAAATATGTAACTAGATACTTCAAAAAAACTTCAATTCAAATAATGAAATTAATAAGTAATATTGCCGGGGAAAATTGTCGAATGTTTCGTTTAAACGCACTACATAGGTATATCTACTTAAAGTACCTTCGTATTTTAATAACCAAGAGATTTTCAGAGTTTATAAGTCTAACCGAACATACAGGCGATACATATTTAAATTAGAAATTGAATAAAATCTCAACTGCTCGAGTTTCCTGAATAATATTTAGATTGCCCACGAAATTATTCATACATAATCTAACTTATAGGTATACTATAAGTATACGAATGTATGACATAACAACTCACCATCTACATCATGCTTCCGCAAGGTCATTGCCAAGAAAATCAGTAGGTATAGGTAACCGTCAAGAGGAAATCCCATACACAATTAATGTGTTACAGCGATCTCCGTTACTATTAAGTAAAACTTATTATAGTATTGTTTAGTTGCCTGCGACTAGTAATAATACAAATACTTATATGTAGTTATTACATCCGATTATTACGCTTGTTCAGTTATGAAAACATTTAATTTCAAACGTCGAACATGGGTGTTTTAAACACGGTAGACGGATTTAGATGAAATGAAATCTATAAGTACCTACTTAGTATGATCTAACCTAATCATCTTGATGTACAGAAAACCTTACTTACGTACTGGGAGTCCGGTACGGTACGGTACCTTTTTCAGCAGAGTCACCTCAGCAGGCTTAGCACATGATTGGTGCGACAGTATGTCGCCGCGAGATTAGATCTCCTGTCCTTCAATAGCTATATCGACAAAAGAGGGACGCATAGACTATCTCGCGGCGAGACACTGTCGCGCCAATCATGTGCTGAGCATGCAGTTCATACATTTTATCACCCGCGCCGCGACAAATTGTACTTCGGTATGCAGACAGGTGACTCCGAAAGATATACTGCAGTCACCGATGATAGTATCTTGAGCTATGAATGACGCCAAAATAGCTGACACCACAGCCACATTTTTTGCTGACTTCATAGCGCAAGATATTATTGCCGGTATGCCGGTGACTATAATTTTATAGCAAAAGTTAAAAGTTACTAAAACCTTACTTTTACCACTACCAATAGATAGAATGAAATAAAAAAATACCAAACTGTTTATATAATTAAAGTAATATGTCGCGTAGGTATATTTTCGAACGACATAATTACAAAATTAGACAAGCAATCATTCCGCTTCTCCGAGCGTGATATTCCGGATTATTTAAGACCAACGACGACGTTGCTCAAAAATCTCAAGTGTCGCAGGTATTTGGTTTTTCTATTGTATTAGTGGCGGGTCTGTATAATAATAATATACATAATTCATCAGTTCAGTCATACCTTCAGAAAACTTTACATAGCCAATTATGTCTAAATGATAACGCTTACAGTCAAAACTGCTATAAAACGATTTTAATGAAATTCGGTAGTTACGGAAATACTGTCCCAGGATGCTTAGCCAAGTTGCCAATCGCTAACGCTTGATAACGTATCGTAGTTTTCCCTCTCTGTCACTCTTTTATATTAGTGTGACAAAGACAGTTAGCTGTCTTTCGTTTACGAATGACGATTAAGCGCTAGCGATTGGCAACTTGGCTAAGCACTCAGGTCCCCGGGGAAGGACATTTTAGATTGTTCTTAAAAATTGCATGGCTCTCGAAACAACGTTAACCAAACTCTACTTTCTCTCTGATTTGGTGTTATTCTCTGGTACCTATTATAAAATCTTTGTTTAGAAATTAGATCAAAATGGCTGTCCTTTGTGTACCTGTGTGCTTAGACAAGTTGCCAATCGCTAACGCTTAATCGTCAATCGTAAACTGTCTTTGTCGCACTAATGTGCAAGAGTGACAGAGAGGGAAAACTACGATACGCTACTAAGCGTTAGCGATTGGCAACTTGGCTAAGCATCCTGGACATCCTGGTGGAGGCTTTATATTTATCAAGGCACACTTAGATTGGCTTGGCCGGTAACGGATGTACGAGTAGAATTTTACCATTTTTCAAGCAATCAAAACCTCGCTAATCACATTTTAAAATCTAAACTGGCATTTCATTAACGAATCTTTAAACCGAAGGGCTCAATAAAGGAAGAACATTGAAATTAGTTTGTTTTAATAAAGGGCAATACGGAAGCCATGCAAATGACACCATAGAGTGGGTCAAGACCGACCAGTAACCATCCTGACGTAACCATACATTATGTAATGTATCTAATCGGCTTGGCTGGTTCGAAACAACGATTAAGTAGGTGGTATGAAATCTAATTTCATAACCTCGTTACGTTCCGTGCAGAAAGAATCCTTTTATAAGTATGTTACGACGTTTACACATTAAAGTGCACTAAGACATATTTTTCAGCATTTTTATATACGCCAGTGCCTCTGCCTGTACACTTATCAATCTTAACATACAAAAGCTACTTTTAGTTTTTGGCATAGAATTTGATAGGTAATGAAATGAACGTCCGATACAGGGGAAGCTTTAGAGTCCTTGTTGGAAAAACAAGAATGAACTTATTTCTTGATGGGTACTTATACCTATACTGTAAACGAATTCATTTTTATAATCAACTAGCTGGTGCATGCGACTTCGACTGCACACGCTTAGGTAATAAAAACTGTTGTATGTCCTTTTTTGGATGTCTAACTATCTTCATACCAAATTTCAACAAAATCGGTCCAGCGATTTTAACATGAAGAGGTAACAGACAGACAGAGTTACTTTTGAATTTATAATATTAGTTATGGATTTTGGATACAGAATAACAAACATCAGTACCTACCTGTCGCATAAAGCGGATAACGCATGACACGCGGCTCTAATGATGGAATTCACAAGCTGTCACCTATTTCAAGTTCCATTGCATTTAGGGCAGACGCTAAAAAAAAAGGCTACCTACATACACAACGAAAGACGAAGCCATGTTGAACAAACATGTGCGACGCAGTTCCTTTAAAAAACTTGTTGCTCTGAAAAAATGTCGAAAAAACGACACTCGAATACTGAAGCTTGCTTCTCTGACAGGAAATATGATATTTTATTTTGGGCGTGGGATCAAACCGAGTCGATAATTTGTGTCTCGAAAGAAACGACATAAAGAACGGTGAAATTAAATAGTTAAAGACATTTCTATGTCATTAATAAAGACAAGTCCCTTTGAGAGCGGTCATCAAAAAGCTTCGGAATGGACAAAAATACCTGCTGGCCTCTTCATTTTTAAATAAATACGAATACTTTAATCTTTTTATTTCCTCTTTTCTATTTTTGTATCAACATTTGAGTTTGTAATTGGTCCAAGTCACATCTGAATCCATGCAAAGCTGGGACAAATGGACAGCTTAGAAGTGCAAGTGCCACTCGGCAACTACTAATAATAATGGTACAAAGGCAATCACGGGCAATCTGCCTCGGAAGCCATATGTAGTTATCGACTGATTATGCCAATTGTCAATGGATCCCCCTTTTGCTTCTTTGTGACTAAAACACGTTGTAACTGCTAATAATAATCACAATAGTCACCACTATTTAGATTTGACTCCTACAAGGTACGTAGGTTCGGTCAAATAGTATTATTTTTATCTTATTCTAAATGTGACTGATTTTAGATAAAATTATTTATTTATAAGATAAATTGCTGCGCCCTACTCGTAGCAGGGTTCATGTTCTGTATCTATTCCGTTGACTTTAACACCTTATATATGCGACAACATGATTACGCAATAAAGATTTGAATTTGAAATTATTTTGCTCTATCGAGTATTCCTCCTAATTTAACCCTTAATTCGACAACGTCCAAAATACTGCGCGTAATGGTCTCTCACCTACTTTTTGTATTTTTTTGCACCGGTATTATTATGACTATTGCTGCCAAGGAGTCTAGAACACACGACTATCCCTTTTTACTGACCAATTAACCTTTGGTATGCGGAAGGAAGCAACAAGTAGAGCAATCAAAACTACACTTTGACAGCTGTTGAATTCAAATTGTGATGAAGGAGATCTGCTCTTAAGAATACGAAAAGTTAAGGGTTATTTTCTCGCTGTATAAAAATACTTATCATGCTTTTCTGACTATCAAAATAATCCCCGCTTCTTAAAACTACCCATGTTTTCTGGACGAGCACTCTTACTAAAGAATTCTTATTACAACTCATTACTAGATCACAAGTATCCGGGTACCAAGAAACCTGAATTGGGTCGAGCCACGAGAGATTCCTTGCACAAGAGGTTGCCGCCAGGAAGTGCGTTTGCGGCAACCAGTTTCGCTCAGTTGCTAACGGAACATTCAGTGCGCGTTAATTGAAAACATTAAGTGACTTGCTGCATTCTTTATTTACCATGCTGCTGTAATTAACGGTTCGCGTCTCTTTGATGAGTACTTATAAAAATATAAGTATTTATAGAAGAGTAGAGTAGGTACTTACTGTACGCTCCTGTATGTCAACAAAAATAAGGAGTTCTAATAAGTGGTTCTAATAAGGTATTTTAACACATAGCTTCACTTGAAATCCACCTCGATAATATGGGTAGGTATCGAATGAAAAGGTTTGCTGTCAGGAAAACGAAAGAGCGTGTTTCTTAGTTTTTTATAACTATTATATTATTTTCTAAATTAGCTACATGGAGTTTGTTGTCTAGATAAGCCAATTCTCCATAGTTATACCTACCTACGCAAAAATATTTCAAAATTAGAACACGTTACAGGATAAGGTAAGCCCTTAAACCGATCACCCCTATTTTGTTACACTCTGTACAGCATTCATCCTTAGTTATCTTTATTTTGTAAACAACTATCTACCTACTCGTACGAGTAACCTCCAAATACACTTTTTGCACTAAAACTACCATTTTGCCTATTTATACCAAGATAGTTCAAAGTTAATTATAAATAATTAAGTAAATAGCAGTTTACGACTAAACAGTTGTTTACTAGATAAGATAACTCAGGATGAACGGGCTGTACTTTATAGAACTTGAACAAGGTTGTTAATAAGATCAATACATAATCTACTGGGTGTAAGTAATCTGGCTAGGATTGGTTGTAATTGGGTTGAGTACGAGTACAGTGTGGTGTGGTAGTAGTAAAAACGAACTACGGTAGCTCAACGACCCAAAAAAGATCCTGGCCGAAAGCAAGAGACACCACCCTGCTCTGTTCTAAGACTTCTAAGCCACTTCACGCCATTTGGATATCTCAAACGTTGGCCGTATGGTGACGGCATTAAGAATACATAGAGCAACTCTTCCCGAAATCTTCCCGCGGGCGACGTAAAAGTCGACTAGGGATTAAAGTGTCACTTTTTGATAGAAAATTGAAGGTGGGCAGCAGCGTCATCATAGTGGAACACATTACTGCGATCGCCAATCCGCTTGGCCAGCGTGGCGATTATGGGCATTTACCTCCTAATATGTCTATATTACGCATAGTTAATAAGAGAGTCCTACGCTACGTCCAAAGTTAACTGCGATAGACTGATGATGTGTGGATGTGGATATCTCTACGGCGGATATGAGGGCTTCATTATTCCAGCGGCAGAAATGAATGGTACCTATGATCAATTAAATACCTGCATAAACACAATACTGATTTTTATTTTTCATTACCTTTCCGTTCCTGTAAAAGTATAATTAGACCACATGTAGCCGTACGCGGGCTAAGTAAGCAGCAAGCTCCTATATTCGTTATGGCGTGGCGATGTCGTTGAGCCTATAAAGTCGTCTCAAGTGTAAACATGCGTAAATATCGCCGCCGGGCCCACGGCACGAACTCGTAAAATCTATTTTTCGCCCCATTGCCACTGCATATTACGATAGGAACCTGGACTTATTTTTGTTAAAAGATCTGCAGTCGTTACGGCAATTGAGTCCCTATTCAGTCATATCGAGGTTTTTTGTCACTATTTTATAAAATCACAATCACTTTTACACAAAACAGGAAAATTGTAACTTATACAATGACAGTAAAATCGCACACATACTATTTTTTCTTCCGGTTCACAATACAAGAAAGCTAGATTTTTCAATTTTTTTAAGATATTTCACCTGAATGTCAACTTATTCTAATTTATTTTAATATCTTCATTTTCCGCGATTTTTACTACTTCAGTAAGGCAGAGTGCATGTAAACAACTAATTAAATATAATTTAAAGCTCACAATATCGTCGGAAGACAATCAAAACTCACTAAGTAACAAATACCTACTTGAAATAAAGCTCGTATCTCAGTTCTGATTCAATACAGACATACGAGGTTGCTAAGAGTAGTGACAGTTTTTATAGTGAGTTTTGCTTGTCAGCCGACTATCTCCTCAAACGTTTCCTTAGTTTTATATTTAGTTAAATTCTAAAATGTCAAAGTATCATCATTCATTTAGAATGCAAACAAAGGCGTTGTATGCGTCATCGACGGGTTTATTCTCCCTAAGTAATATACTCATTCGCACCACACGAGGAACGATACGAGCGATGACGCTCGATTCATCTTGATCGCTATTTCCGAGCCGCACCTCCTTACTACTAAGAACTTAATTTTAATCTTAACCAACTAGCTCAAACAATAACAAACCTTCTTGACAATGCGCTAAAGACTTTAATATCATATCAAAAATGTGATAGAAGACCTACATATTGAACTCCAGAACTCCTAATGACGCAATTTACGAAGCATCTCGCTACCAGGAAACAAAAGACAATGAGTTTGATAAAGCTGAATAAATATTGTAATCACATCCCGATATGGTTCGGCGAAAAGGGCCATCATGAAATCTAATATGTTACGGCTCCAGACAGCAATTTACTGGACTAATTTGTTTACTCGATTTACTACTTTTACTCGATTTAGATAGCAAGTCTACGTGTCAGTTGTAGTCAACCGACCGATGCTAATTCTTTTTCAATACTTATACATACTTTAAGCTTTCAAAGATTTTGAAAATCATGCTTAAATGGTGCACGGGCAAATATTTCCGATTCCGATAATCGATCTACATTCCAGCTATTCTGCAATTTCAAGTTGCGACACTTAATATCTGCCTCCATTGTCTTTATCCTTAACAGACTTGCTTTTCAGACCTCTCGGACAATTCCAAGGGACACGATAAGATTGTAAAGTTGCAGTCACATTCATATCTAATTTAGATTCATTACTCGTGGTGCAATGTCCTCAAGCAAACAGAACAGACTTAAGTAGTATTATTTTATATTCGTCTGAACATCCGCATATTTAGATACAGTCACTAGCAAGATTTTATAAAACGTACGCCGCAATAATATGACACAGAGTGAAGAGTACATGACTTATTTTAACAGCCTTCATTCAAGTTAAATATTGCCGACATCCACTGCTGGACATAGGCTTCCTCAAAGATTGGCACAAAGACCGATCCTGCACCATCCGCATCCAGCGGACTCCTACGACCTTCACTAGGTCATCAGTCCACCTTATGGGAGACGACGCTACGTCCTCCGGTGCCGGTGATTGCTGGTGAATAAACTGAATCATTACGTTACAATAATATTTCTGGGTATTTTTGGTAACAGCTTTTAGAAACTTTATGCATGATGAGGCAGAATTTCATTGAGAAGCTTTATCTTTTAAGGCGGAATATTTGCATAAACTTACCTGATTAAAAGATACCAAACATTTTTACTTGTTTATTAAATACCAAGTTTGTTCTATGTCCTATTCATCACCATGTAGCGTAGGGGATTTATAATTATTAAAATTAACGTGTATCGGTACCACGAAATATCCAGCCACGTTGTCCCTCATATGGGCCGCGACCAGTTGGAGGGCCAGTTGGGCAGACGGCAGTGGTGACGGGTGCCCCCGGGGCGTAGCCTTGACAGCGACTACTGCCACAAGACCTGGAGACAATAGGAACCTCGTGCGTGGATAGGTGGTCCAGCTTGCGCCGAGCTTGGCATTGTTGCCCCAAAGACCGCAGCATTGGACGTAGATCGCAAGATTGCTGCTGTTGTGCACCCTTAAACAAAAACAGGGTTCAAGCTTTTTAAGTATTTGTGTTTTTTTAAGTAATCACACTACTATATACATAACAATAAATATTACATGTCATATAGTATATATGTCAAATACGTAAGAAAAAAGACCTTGTTGACCAACATCTGACGTGAGATTTGAACCCAGCAAAGGGTTTGAATCCCACTTTGGACATTGGTAGCCTAGATCTCTTTTCTTTGGTATATAACATCTATTAAGATTTATAATTAAAGTGTTGTTATTTTGTACGTCCCTGAGTTTGAAGTATAAATTCTCAATTCAATGAGTGTTGTTTCCCTTAAGGTGCATTTAGTTTAGACCTAACGAGCATTCGCTGATTCTATTCCCCACTCTACGAAATCAACGAATTTCGACGAATTACGTTTTGTGTAACGAACGAATTTCGTAGAGTGGGGAATAGAATCAGCGAATGCTCGTTAGGTCTAAAATGCTAAATGCACCTTTCGATGACACTCGTGTTTGGAGCGTAAAGCTTATTAAGTTGTTACGTACTTACTTCAATTGGTTAATTAATATATCGTCATCCAGGTTGAAGTATAACATCGATGGTGTCCAGCCGACAGACAACACGTAGCGAGGCTGAGGAGCCTCCAGTTTCGGCATAGGAGGGGTGACGGAAACTTCAGCACGGCCTACCTTTTTTCCGTCTTCAATTAATTCTGTGACTGATATCTGAAATAAAATGTCAGTAGATTTGGATACCAAACGTCTTTTTGCGAATTAAGGTCTAGCAACGCCGAATGCATGTGCAACATGTGTCATCTATTATGACATTGGATACAATACAACGTGCACGCCACGCAGACGTGCACATATTGTGCACGCATCAGGTATAGCTCGGCCTTTAGGTAACATAGCTCGTGCACTTGGCAGAAGATGTGTTTAAAATAGCTATACTTGGTTTTGAGCCCTAAATTCTTACACCAGATTTAAATGTTTCGTTCTAAGAGCAAGCAACCATGTACGATAAAACACAGGTAAGCATAACATTACATTTTCGGCCTTTACTTTTTCTCGCGTGTTGTTATTGATCACTAGCGGAAGGCCGGTCTCAACGCCGCTAGAATCTAAAGTAGTAGGCATTTCAACTTTGAAAAACTTATCGAGTTATTGAATAAAATATGTTTCATGACATGATATACTGATCTAAAACAATTTTAGAAAAGATTATAAGTAAACAAATTCTTGTCATTTAAATGTGTCATTGTGGTGTCACTCACGGTTATTCAGAATGTGAATGACATCATGCATGCAGCCCACAGACCGAATAAAAGAAGTTTTCCAACTAAGTACCTAACTGAGCTACTGCGGCTAAGCACACTTATTACAATATTCATTCACATAGATCGTAGTTATAAGTAATACTTAGATAGTACTAATAAATTAGTCTGACAGTAACTGGAGAAAAGCAGTAGGTTATATTCAAAAGCCTGCTATGGGATTAGAGTAATGCTAATGGTATGATATTAATATTAAAATTTCGTTCTAAAGTGCCATTGAAATAGTTATTTGTTATACAAGGGTGCAAAGTTGTATTTTACCCGCGAGTATGAAATTGAAACACGAGCAAGCGAAACTTTTCCCCTCACTAGAGCGAGGAAACTCAAAAAAGGTAATTATTTGTTCACATTACAATCATCATCGGGTTAGTGATAATAATTTTCCAAATGCATCATGTATTTAATGCAAGATTTTGTGGCAGTAAACCTAGCACGAAAAAGTAAACGCAGCACAATTTAAACACATTCCTGTAGTTACACACCAACGCCAATGCATTATTAAATCATTCACATTCATTATTTTTACAAAATTATAACAGAACACCCTGAAAGTTGTTTAGTTTACTATTTTTATGCGTGTTCGAGTAGGTAAATAAAGATTATAACCTATAATATTCTTTGACAATGTTGACGTTGACATTTTCTGCGTTTTGTGATTGCATCTAGTCATCTTATCATCATTCACTAAAACAATTGTTACTTATGGAATTTTAGGATTTACATGTTAAAATCATGATATTATATAAAGGTTTGTATTTTACACTAAATTCTCAAACAAATTATTTAATTATCATTAATATGGAACAATTTCCATGAGCATTTTAAGTTTTGTTATTCCAAAACCAAGGTCATTACTTTGCCACACAAGTGAATAATATGCGTTTTTACACGTTCGTATTAAAGGATAAACGAGCACTTTACGAGCTAGTGAGGGGAAAACTTACTTGTAAGCATGTAAGCGTAGCACAAGAATTTACATTGATAAGAAGGTATTTCATTTTTGTCTATGACGGGTATTTTCAATGACGGACGATGGTGTGACAGCTCTGACAATAAAAGAGATGTTTAGTTCAGCGTTTTTGAGAAAACCACAGTGTCTTCAGGATTTAAGAACAAAATTGGTAGAAATTCCTCTCAGCCGTGACAAAAAGCACCTAACTAGAAAATTGGATAACCAGACTGGAATCCGAATAACGAAGAACATTATACATGGTTTCGTCAGTCACGTCACAGTGGCTAGGCAGTTCGGCAAGTCGGCCGGATCTCCGGAGCGATGCGCCGGCGACGCGGCGGAACCGCGCAAGACTTCCGCTCCAGCGATGTCACGGTGCGCGCGCAGTGCCGTACTGGACTTTCTCGGAACCCTTCACAGGTCAGTTTTCTGTATAAAATGAGCAGTAGTGAATGCGCGTGAATAGGGTCCCCACGGAAGACCAGCGCCAGGGTCCTCAAGGGTCTCTCGGCATGAAGCTGAGTGTGGACCTTTTCAGATACGCTTTATAAATGTGTACCACTGTCATTGTAATTAAGTTAAGTTTAAATTAAGCGTTCTGAATAAAGTTCTATTCTATTCTATTCTATTCTAATAACGTTGCGGCAGCTCATGGCCCTACCATGAGTTATTTTATTTTATTTATTGGAGAAACAACAAAAGCAGTGAGAAAACATATAGTATATATATACAGTGGTAATGCATTAGGTGCTCACATACCTCCTTAAATGCTCCCACTAGGACACATACAGTTTATATATTATAAACTAAAACTAATGATACGGTAAACTAAACAAAAAGACCGCTACTACTTGGTTAACAAACAAAGTAAATCTAGTTAAGCTTACAAAATATTCTAACAATCTGTCTCAGCTAGTATATTCAGTATTTGTTTTTGGAAACGTAGTCTACCAGTATTATTAATGTCTACTGGCGTGAAGAACTTATTGTAGGAGCTGCACAGGCGACGCAGTGGTGCGCGTTTACCTGCATTGGTTGAGTTAGTTATTCACGTGCGATTACTTTCTATTCATCCCGCTCATACTTGCGAATGCGCATAGGCGCGAGCGAGCCGGATTAAAAACGCGTGTTAATAACGCTGTGACAGCTCATGGTACGGCTACAGGAGGCCTAGCCAAGATGCCATTCTGGAATCATATACGATAAGCGATGAGTAATATATGTATGAGAATGACAGATTCGAACGAAGAGTCACGTGACGATTTCCATACATTATTATGGTCACGTGACTTATCGCTTCATCATCAGCCTATGTTAGTCCACTGCTGGACGTAGGCCTCTCCTATTAACTATGCGTATAGACGCATTAGGAGGTAAATGCCCATAATCGCCACGCTGGGCATGCGGATTGACGATCGCAGTAATGTGTCCAGTATGATGACGCTGCTGCTCATCATCAAACTTGTAGATGTTGAATGGTCAGTGATACTTTAATCCCTTAGTCGACTCTTACGACACCCGCAGGAGGAGTTGGGGTGGTGACAAATGTATTCTTACTGCCGTCACCACACGGCTTATCGCTTATCGTATACGATTGCAGAACAGTATTGCAGTATTGCAACTTGACTAGACCTGCAGGAGGGGCTACCATACCATGATCTTTTAAATGCGATTCAGTTTCAGGTCAGCTTGTCAGTTTTTGACAGTTATTCTATGGAAGTGACACATCGCGATTTAGAGCCCAGGGTGCGTAGCCAAGTAGTCAATCGCTAACGCTCATTCGTGAACCGTGGACGAAAGGCAACTGATTGTCTTTGTCGCACTAATAATAAAGAGTAACAACTTGGCTCCGCACTTAGGACCAGTTGCTACAATAAGCTGTGACCACGTACTTTTGTGGTGCGTATGAAGGTAAAACTGATTTTTTTTATCGGCTAAGTCCACGGGTCCTTGTCTTATGTTATGTCACTCGTAGGTTTATACATGATATAATTATGTTAGCGGCTTAGTAAAAACGTCCCACTTTGTCGCCTACTACCATTAGGACGGAACAGAATTGGCTTCCTTGATACAAATTATAATGGCAAGCGATGAAGAGGGATGTTTTTACTAAACAGCTCACAAATATAGACCGTTTATAAGACAGTGAGCAAGACAATAGTGCCAAAACACTGCCCTAACCACCCATGTGTTAGGAATTAGGAAGTAGGTATACAATATTATATACCTGGTGGGGCAAATTGGGGAAGGCCTATGTCCAGCAGTGGACGACTATATGGGCTGATGATGATGATGGTGATGATATTTACCTGAGTTACCATCATATATTATGGTGGTCTTCTAGCTGTCATTTTATATGCCGGACTTCCCAACATTGACCTCAAGTTCTATTAGTGGGAGTGGCGACAAACGTACGCCGATTGGCACATACTAAATCATGACATAGCAACCGCCTATATCAGTGCCTCTAGTGAATAGAGGCATAACTCAAAAACGGCACTTTTCAAGAGAGACAAAAAACCTTAAAACATTGTCTAGATAACGCTAGTGTTCATGATTTGAGCTTCTAAAACTTTATTATAGAAGCGATGGATTCGGGCTTTGTGTTTGATACCAAAAAAATATTGTGTCTACCTTATAAAGATGTTTTTTTCCATATTTTCTTCAACTATGCCCTTATTCACGAGTACTTAAAGACACAACTCAATTTATATTCGTAGTTTGTAATGAATTTTTGGCATTAAAACGACTTATGCCCTTAAGCACCACGTGCGTAAAGAAACAACACCCCTTGAGTCATTTTTTTTTTGTATTTGTGATATGACATGACTTATGAAGCTTTTAAGTTTCTGCATAAAGAATTAATTCAGACAATATAATAAAACATCCATACGTATTGCTTAAATTCTTTAATGAAATCAAAGGTTTATCTCAAAATAGTTCAAATCAACACTTAAAAATAAACAAAAAAACAGTTTTCAATCCCAAAAAATCCGTTTTTTCCGATAATGAATGAACAGTGCAATAAAATGGCACCATAATCAGCCTCTTGTCTCTCTTTCTCATTACGAAAACAAATTTTAGTTATTATCATCTCTATCTTCTTCGGCGTCATACATTAAGATATCTACTTACATAAATCGGGATCTTCTTCCGCCCTTTCAGTTTCTGACGTTTTTAATTTTTTGTAGAAAGCATGGCACTCACTCTCGATAAAAGGTAAGAGATCCATAAGATCTTTTTTTTTCTGGATACTTATCGGCAAGGGCGTGTCAAACATAACGCCTAAAGTCACAGGCAGATTTCTAGATTTTCCTTGCCTTTTGAAAGACAGTTTATGGAAGCTCGTCTCGTTCCTTAAATCTTCTTTATACTGCACCAACAATTCATATTTTAAAGACAAACGGGTCTTAATCGCGTAAACTTACGTTAAGTTATTACGTTTAATTATATCAGTGTCGTTTTATTATATTATAAAATATTTTAAAATAAAAATAAAACCGCCTTCAAAAATTCGCCCGAGCTAAAAAGTAAAAAATAACTTTAGTTCCTACCTCTTAGGATTTCCTACCCAAACCTTTTACCCTATTCATTGAAATAAAATAGTATGGCTAGGTATCCTACAGATTTCTTAGAAGTCGGTGCCAAGCCAAATACGCTCATAGGTATATATTAGATAGAGCTTTGTATCTTACTGTCACTCCGATTATGCTTTTATCAACAGAATGGTCTGCCTCAGTCATTTTGATGAAAGCATAACCGGAGTGACAGTAAGTTACAAAGCTCTACCAAATACATATACTCGCGAAGTGAATATATTTTTCTTGGCACCGACTTCTAAGAAATCTGTAGGATACCTAGCCATACTATTTTATTTCAATGAATAGGGTAAAAGGTTTGGGTAGGAAATCCTAAGAGGTAGGAACTAAAGTTATTTTTTACTTTTTAGCTCGGGCGAATTTTTGAAGGCGGTTTTATTTTTATTTTAAAATATTTTATTTTTTACTTTTTAGTAGTTTAATTTATATAAAATCGTTATTTAGTATGCTCTTACTACTTGTAATTATAATGTACTGCACTGTAGTAGGCCAGAAAACCTGAACTGGCTAACTTACCTATCTATAGGAATATACAACCAACTGTCTGTGCGATATTCAAAGAATTATCCCATTATTAAGGAGTTATACATTGTATCATCAGCAGGTATGAGTCATTTCAAAGATTATAGGCCTTAGCATGCTTATATTATTTAAAGAATCACTAACCGCTAACCAACATGTCATAAATACTAAGCAAACACTTGAATAGATCTCGAAAATGAATGACAGTTGTTAAATTCAAAGAATTATCCTCCAACTCCTAATCGTTAAGGAGTTATACCTTTCATCATTAGCTCACCAACATGAGACTATAACCACCTAAAGGCAAATACTCGAATAGCTTCCAAAATACATGAAATATGATATATTTAAAGAATTATCCCCCAACTCCTAATCTCTAAAGAGTTGTACCTTCCATCATCAGCTCATCAACATGAAAGGATGACCACCTAAAGGCAAATACTCAAATAGCTTCCAAAATACACGAAATATGTTATATTTAAAGAATTATCCCCCAACTCCTAATTGCTAAGGAGTTGTACCTTCCATCATCAGATCACCAACTTAAGACGTTCATGACTAGACGCAAATACTTCATTAGTCTTCGAAAATAAATGAAAAATGGGCATGTGTGCCTACAACATTTGAAGAGTTCCCTCGATTTCTCCAGGATCCCATCATCAGATCGGGATTCGGTGACAATGGGACCAACTAGAAGGTATACCCTTTCAAACAAAAAAAGAATTTTTCAAATCGGTCCACGCGTCTTCGAGTAATCGGGGAACATACATAAAAAAAAAAAAAAGATTTCGACGAATTGTTAACCTCCTCCTTTTTGAAGTCGGTTAAAAATATGAGTGATAATCGTGAAAGTTTAAATCAATATATTGCACCAACAATTCTTCAGTTTGCGTATATCTGAACCAACTTATGTCAGGCCAATGAACTTTCTCTTTTTCAGTATTAACTTTTCGTAACACCTTTCAGAAGGATTTCGAAATTATAAAACTACTTACTCTATAGTTATTTGTTATACAAGGGTGCAAAGTTGTATTTTACCCGCGAGTATGAAATTGAAACACGAGCAAGCGAAAGGATTCTATAGTTGAACCACGAGCGAAGCGAGTGGTTCTAAAATAGAATCCTGAGCGCAGCGAGTGTTTTAACATACGAGAAGTAAAATACATTTGCACCCCTGTGTAACACAAAACTTTTCCCCTCACTATAGCGAGGAAACTCAAAAAAGGTAATTATTTGTTCACATTACAATCATCATCGGGTTAGTGATAATAATTTTCCAAATGCATCATGTATTTAATGCAAGATTTTGTCGCAGTAAACTTACCACGAAAAAGTAAACGCAGCACGATTTTAACACATTCCTGTAGTTGCACACCAACGCCAATGCATTATTAAATCATTCTCATTCATTATTTTTACAAAATTATAACAGAACACCCTGAAAGTTGTTTAGTTTACTATTTTTATGCGTGTTCGAGTCGGTAAATAAAGATTATAACCTATAATATTCTTTGACAATGTTGACGTTGACATTTTCTGCGTTTTGTGATTGCATCTAGTCATCTTATCATCATTCACTAAAACAATTGTTAATTATGGAATTTTAGGATTTATATGTTAAAATCATCATATTATATAAAGGTTTGTATTTTACACTAAATTCTCAAACAAATTATTCAATTATCATTAATATGCAACAATTTCCATGAGCATTTTACGTTTTGTTATTCCAAAACCAAGGTCATTACTTTGCCAAACAAGTGAATAATATGCGTTTTTACACGTTCGTATTAAAGGATAAACGAGCACTTTACGAGCTAGTGAGGGGAAAAAGTCATTTCTCTCACAATGAATTGGCCTTTTTTGCCGGCAGATCGTACCATTTGATAGTAGTCTCTTGGCAAATGTATGGCACTTACTCTTTTTTTTGCATTTTGGATTACAGAATGATCATAGCCACATTCCATGTGTGTATGTCCAGGTACCAAAAATGTATGGTCAATAACTTCGATGTGAGGACATTGTTTCATAATGGTCAAAAACATAGCAGCAACAAAAGAGTTTTTATTTTGACCACCACAAGTATCAGAGTATAGGATGATTCTCTTTACTGTCACTGGGGAGGTTTTATATAGTCATATAGACATGATGCTATTTGGTTTCCGCCACGCTTTCCAATACCTTCATGCCACATATAGCAAGTTGCTGTTTTTAGTTTACAGTCATGAATGGTCAGATTAAATGTCCAAAGACTTCTTTTATAAAATGTGTATAAAATTTTATGTAATGTCACAAAACGAGATGTTTCCTATTGCTCACGATTGAATAATGGTATAAATCCGTTTATGTCATAATAACACTAGGATGTATAGGAACAAAATTAATTATTGCTTTTCTTTAAAATTATAACTATAAACGTGCCTTTTAGTTCGTGAGTAATTTTGAGTTGAGACCACTTGTTCCTTTGCAATCGTCGGCAACGCCGGATAAAGTAACTTATGCCTTCATTCACACTATACTTATACCCTTTGGGACATCTCAAAAACTAGGTTAGGAAACTGCTAGAGTTATGTCCTTTTGATATGTTGGGTACCTCGATGAGCTGAATCGAATGGTATAATAAAAACCAAAGGGTATAACTCGTGTCATGCCTTTATTCACTGGAGGCACTGATATTCCATTCCAGAAAGTGTACCTACATAGTACTTATAATATATACTGGGCATCAAGTGCCTCGTAACTGGCGAATCAAGTCTGTCTGGGCCTGGGCTCAAATTACGCGTTGTTGTTACAAACAGCCAAGTCAAATTATAATAGAACTGAACTGTAGGCAACTAGGTATTAAGATAGTATTGTGACCAAGTTAGAATTTTAAGGAGCTATAAGGCCTAAGTACACTCGCAATATGGTTTAAATATACCGGTAATACCTAGATTGTTTCTTGAAAACGACAATGCTCCGAACCGAACGATAAATTAACCTTTTGACCGTCGTAAATTTTTCGTCACCAACACAAAATTACTTCACGCATATCAGAAGAGCTAGCATTGATGACGATGATGAAACTTATTTTTACATTACCTATAATAAAAACCGGCCAAGAACATGTCAGGCCATGCTCAGTGTAGGGTTCCGTAGTTATTCAAAAACGGCTGGGCCGATTATGTACGAAATAGATTTATTTTGAAGTACTCTATAAGCTCACTATTCACAATTTTTTTCATATTTTTTGGACCTACGGATCAAGAGTTAGAGACCCCCCCCCCCCCCCTTCTAACATTTTTTTTTCTTCTGGAGCGTTATTTCCGAAAATTTAGAAAAAAACTTTCTTTTAAGACCTTTATTCTTTTTAAGAGACCTATTCAATGATACCCACACTATAGGATTACGTACATCAAATAAAAAAATCATCCCCACTTCTCTAGTTGGGGAGGTCTTCCCAAAAAAAATTTTTTTTTCTTTTTTTAGTGTGTTTGGCATGATCTACGTGTACCAAATTGCAGATAGTACCTAGTATTAACGGTCAACCAAAATTAGGTCACAAAATCCTTAACTTTTAAGTATATTGTCCAGTTGTCAACAACTGGCGTATAATTTTTTTTTTTGAAGTTATTCCAATTGTTACCGAGACTATCTTCATCGTTTCCGCCTACCAGTAAAATTACTTCTTCAATGACGACACAGTCGTCTTTTCGACATCTCATTAAATATTTACCTAAAATTACTAGTTACTACTAATTACTCGACAACACGACTGATACTCTATCTGTCTGAGCGATGAGAATATATACGACCCGGAGAGTGATATGGATCTTATCAGCACCAATTAGGAAGGGAGGGACTAGGGATCGTTCAGGTCAAACAAACGCAAAAGACACACCCACTCACAAATCTTTCTATCGTTTGTAAACCACTAATTTTATAAACTGCAGACCCAAACAATCGAAGCTAAGCAATCGCATTTTGCATAGTATTAAATATTTAGGCGATGTTGACGCGTAGACTAAACAATGAGATCAGCCTTGGTCCCACAACGGGGTATTAAAAGTAACGTCGCCTACTTTTCTGAACAATGACATTGATTAACCGGCCAGCGAAAAAATGGGAATGAATAAAGCTGTGTTCCGCTCAATGTGTTGATTGAGCGTTGCCTTTGGTCTCGCATCTGGCGCGGTTCGGCACATCATATATTGTATTAAATTTGTCATCACGGTTTAATTAACTCGTTCCATAATTACGAAAGAGTCGGGACTCTAATGAGTAGCATCTAGTTGTAAGAAAGATCAAAGAACGATGATGTCAATTGATGTCTGATCTGCAGTGAAGTAGCAAGTTGTATCAAGAATCTTTTGATGTTGGATGAGATTGTATGAAGAGACTGCATCCTATGTCTATGGTACAGCTTTTGCTATTTATCCAGCCATAAGACACACACTACAATAAAAACGCGGGTGAGCTTTACACAGGGTTACCCTCATCATCATCATTTTCAGCGGTTACTCGCCCACTGCTGAGCATAGGCCTCTCTTCTTGTACGCCACTGGTCACTGTCCTGAGCTAACCTCATCCCTCCGGGTTACCTACCCTCATCTGGTAGAATCATTTTGGTCAGAAATACACTTGGCATAACACGTTTAGCAGAAACACTTTCAATCGAATGATCAGTTTGATTGGAAAAATAATTTTCACATATATCACGTAACCAATTTGTATGAAAGTCTTTTATTGTATACATAGGTATACCTACACAACTGGTATTGTACCGTGAGTACTGCCACAGTGATAACTACCGTAGCCAATAGAACCCAGTATTAACTTGTTGCTTCATAATGAATCTCAACGATAAAAGCGTTCATTACCGACGTACTGAAACCCAATAAGCTGAGCATTCCAAGAAGCTCGCCGGGGCGAGGCGCGAGGAGCGCGGCGGAGTAACGGACGGTGTCCGTGGGAACGGCCTCCACTTCCGCTGTGCGCCGTGGTACGAGCAGCGAGCTATTTCCTCTATGTAGGGTGACCTTTATTAATATCTCGGTACATTCGTTTTAAAAGATCGCTTTTAATACTCTGAAGCCCTACCGCGAACCACGATTAGGCTGCGTTTCCAGATGTGCGAGGATGTGTTTCCATACAAATGACACCTATTAATAACTCGAGCGAGGTGTCATTTGTATGGAAACACATTCTCGCACATCTCTGGTGGAAACGCAGCCTTAACGTGTTGTCTCCGTACACATAGGTACTCGAATTTACAAAAGAGGCAAAGAGGAAAGTGCGGCCCCCGCTCCGGTGGCCACACAGTTACCCTGGCATGTCCTATCTTACTCACACAAGTATAACGAGCGTACACATACACGAGCTTAGACTGTGCGAGTACCAACGCGTTTGTTCATAAATCTTATCGCCAGTGTCCAAGGTGTGCCCACGAACGGAGTTAAAGTTTGACCCTTAGATATCACTTATCAGATAGCAAGATCGATTTGTGTATTTTCAGCATAATCGTTGTTGGGAACGGCACTTGTTCAGAATATGCCGTCGTTGTCATAAAGTTAGAATCCGCGCTAGCGCTTAATAGAGAAAGGAAGCGTGTGAAAGGGAAGCCACCAGTTATATGAGTATTACACGAGTGCGAAAAAGATAGACAACCATCCCAAAAGCATAACCACTTTCGAAGTGACATATCAGCCGTATCAGCCGGTCGACGGAGATTGATATTTTAAAAGTGATTTTATAATTAAAACTTATAAGAAGGAATTTATACAGATCATGAAATCAATATCGTGTCGTGTTGTGTAAATGATTGCCTTGTTGCCCACTACAGAAATAACGACAAACACTCGTTTCACAGGTAAATATGATGTGCCGGTTGATTGTTTTCAAACGATATTTTGTCTATTTAGTAGCACTAATTGTGTGAATTATCAAATTGTAGCATTAATTGTTAGTTGTTCTATCACTGTGAGCTAATAATTTATCAAAATAGTTAATATTAAAGGATATTTTGTGTAAAAATATAAATTGTTACGCTACGCTAGAGCTCGACTAAATGTTGAACTACCAATATCGATATTTGTTCGATAAACGTACCCAATCAGTCTATTTCTTACAATGCTGTCATGATACTAGATTTTGAACACAAATGTGTATTTAAATAACTTAAAGGACCTTATTATCTTTTGTGTTTTTTTTGTGTTATACTTACTAGTGTGTTTTTTCCGTTAAATTTAAGTGAAGTTATTTAGTTTAAATATAATTAATTTCTCTTAGAAACGAGTGGCTTAATTCTTACTGTTATTGAATTAATAAGAATAGTACATTACTGCAGAAGCCGGGATACGAGGGTTTTCAGGCCGAATACGTATTTATGTATCAGTAGGTACAGTCGAGTTCATAAATATATGAGCAAATCCAAGGCTACAAAAATAAATGAGCATAGAAAAGTACATATGCATCTGAACAGATTCACCAATCAAAATAAGTGTACATATTACCTGTCATATTAATCTGAACATGTGTCTCATTAATGTGTAATCAACTGAAACACAAAACTATTTCCTTATATTTTGACAGTCATAGAAAAGAGTACCGTACTGTCAAACTATACTTTTCTCTCTTTAACTTTACGTATGACGTCATAGAAGTGTCATGAGTATTTGCTTGCGGCTTTTTAGTCTTTTTACCCATTTATTTGCAGCACGCTTAGCCCTTATTTCCCTACCTCTCCAGTAACTTCTGTTTTTCCCATGTAACCTGTCCAATTTAACGGAAATAAAAAACACCGTGTATGCAAGAATAGTTGCTCTTATAAAGTTTAATGGTTAAATAGCTGTCAAAGTTAAAACTTGTTTGAATTGCTTGACGTTAACGCATACTAAAGGTTAAACCTTATAGCAAAATAACTAAGATAATGAATATCTATGATAGGTACAATGTGTCGATAAAACAGCCGGACATCGATAGATAATTGGTCTGTTGTAACAGGCAACCCTATTCCTGACCACACATAGACAAATTTACGCACACACTGGCGTTTCGTTTTTAGTTATGCTTTTAATCGTTGTCAATCGTTCTTTGTCATTTTAGTTCTGTGGTCGTTGTTGTAGTATCTTATTTTTATGTTGACAGTATCGATGGTCCTTAGAGCATTTATGAATTTGTTTTTTTAACGTTATGTATAAACAAGCAATTTAATAAGCATCTATATATATTCCTACATATAGGTTGACCTGAAAGGGAAGGAGCAATTTGGTTGAGATCCTATGAAATTTTGTGATTGTTTCAGACGTAGACTGAAGTCTCTGTTGAAGGTTTTCTTTATATCTTGATTTTCTCTTTACTACTACCGTAGGTTCTGAACATTCCTAGGTCATACATATCATAATATCTATGCATAACACACACAGTTACCTTTTTTTAATTAATTTTCATATATTATCTACAATATCTGGAATTCACGTGCATTTCGATCACTCTGTTGCAGTTTTGTCTGACAATTTATTTCATCTAATTTATTTATCACAACTGGTTACCTTCGTTCAGGAACTAAATAACTATTACCTACATTGAATGTACGATATGAGTTCCGTTGAAGCGGGAACGCTTGGTTGCACTACGATTCTTAACGGGATGCTTTAGTGAGCACAACAGGACTATGCTGCAATGCACACTGAGCACACTGCTTCTCTGTAGTTTTCAATATTTATACATTCTTAGCGGCGAGAAACAATGAATATCAGGATGAAGGAAATAATAAAGGTTCAGAGAATCTAGGTAAGATAACAATCACACTTCGAAAGGCAACAGAAACAGTGTGATTTTCATTTCATTTTCATTCAATTAATTCTCTGTCATTACCAAGAAAGAAAATCATCTTGATTAATCATAAATATCTTGTCTCCCTGGCCCTCCTTTCAACATTACAGTGTGAATCAACTTGTCCAATAACTGGACTATGTTTCATTTTTAATAATATGGATATTACCCATAAATTAGATAGTCTATGCCTGGATTAAACACGAGCAGCCCTTAATACAAATGCGCTAATGGTCACACGTCTATTTACTGTACTGACGTTGGCATGACCTTCAAAATGTGGCCAGCATTGATTCATATTAGTTACGGGACAGTCCAGAAACTGATTTTGTAGGGTAGCTTTATTGCTTATCTACACATATTGCTCGTTTTTAGTGTTCTGTAGTTACATAATAGGATGCACAGTCAACCAATTCACCTTACACTTCAGTAAGAATAAATTTATCATTATCACCACCCAAAATCTTCCCGTGGGCGACTATGGGCTTGAAGAATCACTGACGATTCATCTATTGAAAATTGATAATGATGATTGGCAGCAACATCATTATAGTGGGCACATAGCATTATCACACAAAACTGTGATCGCCAACCACAAAGATTATAAATATTGTTTAATTTAATTATGTTATAAATATATCATTTTGTATAACACCAATGTGAGAGCATCATTAGAATATCTACAAGTAAGTATATTGGTTACGTTTAAAGCGGGATTTTTGCTTTATTAAGCACCGGGCTTTAAACGGGTCGCATGGCCTACTACTTAACTTAAAATTTCGAAATTCGTAATTTTCGAGGATTTGTCTCTGTCACTCCAACGAAGGCGTCAGACAAATCCTCAAGATCTGCGACTTCAAAGTTCTCGGTACCCGCTGATCAACCGTACCTATGCTTTAGTTTCACACAGCCAAGAAGGTTGGCCCACGTTGGTCATGCACCGCTTGCATGTCCGGACCGATGACCGCTGTTCTTGCTATCGCTATCGCCGGAAGCCGCAGCGGAAGTGCGCAATCTCGAGCAATTGGACGAATTGCTGTCACGCTGCGAGCACTCCCCTTGTGGCCATTCCTTGGACCATTACAAATATGTAGCATTTACTTGCGGAGTTAAAAGTGCCTTTTAGCATCAGAAAAACTGGTAAAGACGATTTCGCTTCCCATACTTGGTTCGGCGTAATTTATGCAATAAAGATAAAATAAATAAGCGAATACGCGACATTTACTTGTGAGAAAAATTTCATAGTGCAAATAGGTGTCCAATAGGAAAATACATGTAAAAATCACTTAGGTACTTCTATTATTGGAAAATCGGTCTCCATTATTTACATACCGTAAAACTACTCAACTATAGTCAAAAAGCTCCCAACTATGATCCAAAACTAAGTCAAATATCTTCGATTTAGTGTAGTTATTATACTCGTATTATTGTCTCTGTCAGTGCGTTGGAGCAGTTGCTTGCCCATTGCGAATCCTACGCGTCGGCCCATGGACTGGAGTACAATACTAAGAAAAGTGAGGTGTTGATATTTAAGGCAGGTAAAATTAAGCCATATTATGTACCACCTATAGTGTTGAACTCTAGCCCTTTAAATATAGTCGATAGGATCAAATACCTGGGACATATCATCACAAGTGATTTGAGGGATGACTTGGATGTGGAAAGGGAGCGTAGGGCGTTGGCGGTTCGGAGTAATATGATTACCCGCAGGTTTGCTCGTTGTTCTCGTGATGTTAAAATCACGTTATTCAAAACCTATTGTCAATCTTTCTACACGAGCAGCCTGTGGGTCCGGTACACAAAACGAGCTTACAGCGCCCTGCGGGTCCAGTACAATAATGCTTTTAGAATGCTGATGGGACTACCGAGTAGATGCTCTGCATCGGGCATGTTTGTGGAGGCACGCACGGATTGTTTTCAGGCTGTAATCCGAAAAAATATAGTCTCCCTACTAAGCCGCGTAAGACATAGTCCCAACAGCATTTTAAAAAGCATTGCTGAAAGATATGACTGTCCGATGCTCAAACACTGGACTGAGCAAATTAAAAGTGTAGCTCAGATTGTAGTTTAAATGAGATAGCTGGTGGTTCTATGTTTTAAATTTAATTTAATTGTGATTTAATTTCGATTTAATTTAATTTGATTTAATTTAATTTAATTTAATTTTAATTTTATTTAATTTTATCTTAATCCTGTTTTTATTTTAGTTATCATTTGATTGAATATGAATATTCACTAACACTAGGTTAAGGTTGTCCCTTGTTCTGTGTACTACTAACACCTATGGATGTATGCTTGTCCGAAATAAAGAGATTTATTATTATTATGTTTGTATCTCCTTGGGAATCACGGGCTTACAAATCCCGGTTTTTTGATAGGCTTGCGCGGGGATACAGATCCAACACGTAGAGGCCCTTTGGAGAAATTTGCTGTGTTGTACACCTGCTGGAACCCATTCACGGGCACATCAATAGATATCCGTAAACCGGTCCCAACAGGCGTATAGAGACTATTGAGAAGTAATGGAAAAGACTAATGGGCTATGGTGATGGAGGGTGGATGGATCAGAAATGGAACTATAGAAAAGAGGTCCGGACACCTGCCATAACAATGATTTCTCTTTGCTATCGAGGCAGGCGGTGAGGTACACCGCTTTCTGCGCAGTGGCTTGACAGCCGCTGCACCAACTCGCGACTTACGCAAATTTACACTTCCACCCCTGGAGCGTATAGCTCTGACGACTCCTCTCTGGACGGCCAGTTAAGGCAAGCCAGAGCTGAGTGTCCTACGGGTCCCCTTGGGGTTCCACTCCGACCGACGAAGACACGCCGGAGGCGGGGACCCTGGCCGACTCTCGGAAGCACTCGGGTCCGTGGGGTCGTTACTCCCCAACAGCTCGCCACAAGCTGCCCTGCGGCCTTATTATTATTATTATTTATAAGTTATTGTGTGCTTTTCTCTCCTGATTGGAGGTGGCTTTTAATTCCACAATCGCGGGTTTTTGACCAAACGAGAATGGAATATTGTGGTAGATACTACGGTTCTAACGATAAGAATTTTCTTACTAATCGACAAGTGTTCATAATTACTGCTTTTTGTAATAGAATGTATGTGAGAGGGTGCACTTCCAGTGTTTTTAGGCTTGTATGCAGAGTACGGGGAATTACTCCGGTGGATGAAATGACGATCGGGATAGTTTTTACTGTGCTTACTCTCCATTGGTTTTTAATTTCTATGGTCAAATCTGTATATTTGCTGATCTTTTCTGTATGGGTGGTTGTAAGGTTGTGGGTGTTTGGTATGGCTATGTCAATTAAATATACTGTTTTTGCGGCTTTGTCTTGAAGTGTAATGTCCGGTCTGTTGTAATGCACTGTCTTGTCGGTAATAATGGTTCTGTCCCAGTACAGTTTGTACTCGTTTGATTCTAAAACGGTTTGGGGAGAATATTTGTTTTAGGGTGTCCTGTTTTTTATAAGGTGGTATTTAAATGCAAGATACTGATGGATTATGGCTGCTACTTGGTCGTGTCTGTGTTTATAGTCGGTTTGGGTTATTGATCGGCATGCTCCAGTTATGTGTTGAATGGTCTCAGAGGCAGCTAGGCAGCATCGGCATAAGTCTGTGGGTTGGGTTTGGTCGCGAATAATGTGCTTTCTGTAGTTCCTGGTGTCTATTATTTGGTCCTGAATGGCAATAATAAACCCTTCGGTCTCTGGAAACAACTCACCTTTTTTAAGCCACATGTTGGATGCCAGCTTGTCGACGTTGGGGTTGATCAGGTCTAGTCGGTGCCTGCCGTGGAGTGATTTTTGAACCCATGCTTGAAGTTTTTGTTGAGGTTCTGTAATTTCCTCATTTTTTTGTTTTGTCTGGCTATTCAAGTTCAATGGAGTGCATTTTTGATCCGCTGATACAGTAGCCTTGTGTAGTTGAGAACGGGAAGATTGGTTGTGGAAGAATTTCCTCAGAGAGCTTACCTGCTTGTTGTGTAAATTCTTAATATCTATCAAACCCCTTCCGCCCTCTGCTTTCGGTAGGGTCAGTCTTTGGATACAGCTTCGTGGGTGATGCTTTCGATATTTAGTCATTAATGTGTTAATTATTCTTTGAAGGTTAGTTAAATCCGTTTGTGACCACTGTATTATACCAAATGAATAGGTGAGAATGGGGATGGAATATGTGTTTATTGCCTTAATGGTGTTACGCGCATTGAGATGTGTGTTGAGAATTTTATGAAGCCTATCCGTAAACTTCTGCCTGAGTGTTGATTTAACTATTTTGTGATGGATTTGCTGTGATTGTTGATATCCAAGGTACTTATAGCCGGTTTCTTCATCTACAGGATCAATCGTCTCTCCACTGTTAAGCGTATAACTGTTGTACTCTAATTTACCATTTCGAATCGACTGAAGTTTGCATTTATCGATGCCAAATTCCATGCGTATGCAGGAAGAAAAACTTTGTGTTATATCTGCGAGCTTATGTATATCATCTAGATTACTACTGTAAAGCTTGATGTCGTCCATGTACATCAGATGTGAAACTGTGTGTGAACTATTGCCATAACTCAATTCAAAGCCAGCCATACTCTCATTGAGTAAGTTTGAGAGTGGGTTGAGGGCCAAACAAAACCAAAGCGGACTCAGAGCGTCTCCTTGGAAAATACCTCTGCGAATGCTGATAGGTTCCGTTACTATGTTCTCGGAATTGTGTGAGATTTTAAGAACAGTCGACCAGTGAACCATTGATGTTTTTAGAAAACTTATTATTGTGTGATGGATTTTATAGTGTTCAAGAATGTATATGAGCCATGTGTGTGGGACTGAGTCGAACGCCTTCTTATAATCAATGTACATGGTAAATATGTCCTGTTTCGTATTCACTGCTTGTTTTGAGATAACCGCGTCTATAGTAAGTTGTTCTTTGCAGCCCTGGCTATGTTGCCTACACCCTTTTTGCTGCTCTGCTAATATGTTATGTGTGTCGATGTGTCTGTATATGAGTTTACTAATACAAGATGTCATAATTTTATAGATGTTCTGTAAACAGGTTATCGGTCTATATTTAGCGGGGTTTTTTCTGTCGTTTTTATCTTTTGGTAACATGTATGTGGTACCTTGAGTAATATAGCATGGCATTGTTTCAGGGTTGCGAATGAATTCATTAATATGGCGAAGTAAGATCGGATGCAAGTACGCAAACTTTTTAAACCAGTAATTGTGGATATTGTCGGAGCCCGTGGCTTTCCAATTATGAGTCCTGCCTATGACTGACTGCAATAGATCGAGGCCTACTTGTTCAAATTCCATATCAGGTACCAAGTTAAGGGATCCTTTGTCAGCCTCTATCCATTCTGCATCTGCATGTTTAACCGGCTTTGACCATATCCCCGACCAGAACTGTTGCAAGTTTTCCGCGGTTGGGAAGTCAGTGTCACCAGTGTTGCTATTGTTCGGAGAGTGTTGGAGTTGTCTGTAAAATACTTTTTCATTATTAACAAATTGTCTGTTCTGTGTTTTACGGAGAGTTGTTAGTTCTCTTTCCTGAATGTATCACCAACCCGTAAGCCCGCCCACCACGACAAGGTGATTCCTTTGGGGGGTTATTATTATTATTATTGACGCACTTGTTACACAAAATCTCGTCATTAATGATAAAAAACCTTAGATAAAACCAAAATAAAAGATTTCCATTAATGCTTAATTAGGAGTTGGACTTGTGGACCATAGTTGTAATACTGGACTATAGTTGTATGGTTTTACGGTACCTATGTAAATAACTCCTCATCTAGGCCTCTATTTTCCAAACACACACATCCATTTTAAATTGGTAATTTAATGATATAGAACCTCTTTAGTAGGATATTCATAAATAACAAAGGACAATAGTAGACAAACGTACAACCTACTTATACCTATTTATGTAATTATGAACTCGCAGGTCCATCTTACTGTGAATCTTACTTTTAGCCAACGGTTTACTACGATAACGATTAGTACGCGGGCGGAGCCACGGGAAAAAGCTAGTATTATTATATGACTTAGCCCAAGCGACAGTCTATAAATTTACATTGCTGGTTGCATGTTTTTGTTTACTTTCAATTATAAATGCACTCTCGGCCAATGAATACCCGTAATACCCGTATTGATGCCACAATTTCACCACATTGACAAGTGCTACAATTGTAAATTTACTGTTTCTCTAATCGAGGGCGTCTATAGTAGGATGTCCCCTATTTTACGAGTTTTGGAAATTATTACGCATACCCCCTAAATCGGTTTCTTTTACCTCAAAACACACTGAAAAAAAAAATCAGTTCATTTCTGTAACTGCAACCCGTGCCGACTTTCATGCCATTTTCCTATACAATGTATGAAAATGACCAAAATTTTTTTTCGTTTTTTTTTTCTTTTTTTCTATGGCATTTAAATATACTACTGTCTTATAAACATTTTATCATAAAATTAACTTGATGAGAACAGAAAAACAATACATTATTATCAACTTACTGTCTGACTAATTTTTTTGAAAGTTCTTGAAAGTCGGCACGGGTTCCTGTTACAGGAATGAGCTGATTTTTTTTTTCAGAGTGTTTTGGGGTTAAAAAAGCCGATTTAGGGGGTATGCGTTATTCATTTCTAAAATTCGTAAAATAGGGGACACCCTAGTTTATAGGCTACAGTTACCGCTAACCATCGGAAGGGCCGTGCGCTTGTTTGCCACCAACATAGATAGGTTTGTAGAGACAAACATGTAGAACGCTTAAAAACCACCCAAAATGTATGGGAATAAGAGTGTTTCAATCACGACTAGTTATTTTTGTACCTAGGTGTTTTTCCGACCTTGGAGTACAATCAATCGCACTTTCTTATAGGTAAGTAACAGTAAGTATAACATAAATTTCCGGCAATTGGTTCTGTGAGTTCTGTTGGTTCTCTCACACCTATGATGCTTTCTTTGGGGTGACAGAGATAGATGTAAACAATTTAGGATTTTCGAAGTTTTCCCAAAAAACTTGTTAATTTTCTATATAGCGAGTTTTCATAGAAAAAAAATTTCTTTCTCATACTTGCAATGAAATGTTGGCATTACGTACGTCAAATTAAACCCAGAAGTACCATCTCGCTGGTTCGATGATTTAACTTGATATGTATGTAAAGGCATTTCAGAACTTTCTTTAACAGTCTTAGACTGCAAAGTACCGGAAGGAACCTGTGGAGTCATCTGACAATAAAGTTTCATGGTTTTTGGATTAGGTGAAAAATTCAGGGAAATTCCAATACAACCTGATGTTAAAAACGGTTCCATTTGTACTATAAATAATATGTAAATATATTTGAAATCAGTATGTTTCCAGTATTTTCTTTGAAAAATTCCACCTCATTGACCGCGAGTGTAAGTAAAATTACAATATAGTAGGTAATTAATAGTTATGAGTGATATAAGAACCAACTAGGTATTAGTGTATAGTTCGGGAAATATTATTTGACCGACTCTTATCATACTTACGACCTTTTGTTTTGCATCATTAACAATAGAAAAGTGCTAGACTGCTGATTGTCTAGTAAGTGTTAATGCAAAACAAATGGTCGTAAGTAAGATAACAGCCGGTCAAATAATATTTCCCGAACTTTACCTACTGCTTTACAATAACTCAACTGCCCACAAATATATTGCGTCATCGACCTGTCGCGACGCGACTTAGCAACAGATTGAAAAACGTAAGCTTGAAATATATGTGATCATAACATTGAAAAGGGCCCGTTTAATACCAAATATACCTAAACGTTAGATACATTCTCCAAGCGGAACCGGTAGTCTAAAGTCAATAAATCGGCCATTGTAAATAGACCTCCCTCGTCGCCCGTTTCTGGGCCAGAATCACGAAGGAAAAGGCAATTGAGCATTATGCCCAGGCCTTAGTAAAATGGCCGTATTCAGCTGACATTGACCTCTAGAGCGGTCGCGGAGGCCTCTCTCTGAATACCTATACATATTCATGCTTCATCTGCATATTAATGAAGGTGAGGAACTGAAGATGAGAATATCCTTAGGCTTACTGCTAAAGGTGTTAATGAAACTTTGGATTTGTTATTAACTTTGTAATGTCTTAGAATTACATTGACATTCAAGAAAATAAAATATTGTTAATAAGTCTAGAAACGTTAGAAAAATCAAAATAAGATAATATTTTCTTCGGTTACCGCGAGGATTACTCATGAAATAAAACTATGAAAACGGATAAACTCGCGTATATTAACTAATTTTAACTTCATTCCGACGTTTCGAACACTTTACAGGGTTCGTGGTCTGCGGATGACTGACAATGGAGGAAATTTGATAGATCTACCTCCATCAAAATAAGAAAGATAAGTACAAAACTACCCACCAAAGAAAAATTACTCAACCACAGACAATAAATTTTAAGGGTGGATGTACATACAAAATTTGCAAATTAAGCTAGTTATTCATTACAAATATTTTCAGAATGAAGACAAGAGACAAAATAAATAATAACGAAACGTCGGAATGAAGTTAAAATTAGTTAATATACGCGAGTTTATCCGTTTTCATAGTTTTATTTCAAAATAAGATATTAAATTAATCACAAACAGATCTTGTGAATAATCCTTCCCCATCGTATTTTCATAGAAACGCCCGAATTTATCTTCCGATCTCATTTAGCTTCAGTGCAATGGATAATCAGGTATGTAGGTACACTGTGACAACAATTAAAATTCGGATGAATAAATACAAGGTGAAATACTGGTTGTTACTCGTATCCCCGGTCTCGATCGCGTTTACGTTTTCATCGTCAATTTCATACAAATGACGATGAAAACGTAAACGCGACAAACAAAAGTCAAAAAACGAAACGAATCGACAAAATAATAAAAAAAACAACTTATACGTCAATTTTTTTAAAACTATTTGAGATAATCTTTTACCCGGTGACATTGACATTAGTTCATTTTTTTACAGTGAAATGCTAAGACGTTCTGTCACTTTACAAGTTACTTCCGGTATTTAACTTTTTAAAGCAGGTTCCTTCCGGTACTTTGTAGTCCTAAGCATGTTAAAGAAAGTTATGAAATGCCTTTACATATCAAGTTCAATCATCGAACCAGCGAGATGGTATATACTTCCGAGTTTAATTTGACGTACGTAATGCCAACATTTCATGCAAGTTTGAGAAAGATTTTTTTTTCTATGGAAGCTCGCTCCATAGAAAATCAACAAGTTTTTTGGGAGAACTTCGAAAATTCAAAATTGTTTACATCTATCCCTGTCACTGCAAAGAAAGCATCATAGGTTGACAGTCACAGAACCAACAGGGTGCTTAGACAAGTTGCCAATCGCTAACGCTTAATCGTCAAACGTAAACGAAAGGCACCTAACTGTCTTTGTCGCACTATTATGAAACAGTGACAATGAGGGAAAACTACGATACGCTACTAAGCGTTAGCGATTGGCAACTTGGCTAAGCATCCAGGTCTTTCAAATTAGCCGACGCTTCATAGAAAATTAACAATTTTTTTGGGAGAACTTCGAAAATCCTAAATTGTTTACATGTATATCTGTCACTCCAAAGAAAGCATCATAGATGTGACAGAAACAGAACCAACAGAACTCACAGAACCAATTGCCGGAAATGTATGTTACTTACAGTTACTTACCTAAGAAAGTGCGATTGCTTGTACTCCAAGGTCGGAAAAACACCACTTCGTAGATTTTTTACCACAGTAACTCTTGGTTCATTGATTGTCGGAAATCATTTTTTTTTCAAGGTCCCATTCACTGCTGGAATGTCAATTAAATACGAATATTGGTATTGGGTAGGTACTAAATACATTAGGTAGGTTTTACCGTTTTGTGAATTTTGTGGTCTCTGATGTTTTGCATTTACAGAATATTTCGGTTTAAGTATGCCGAAACACTAAGGGTGAAGACACATTTATCAGCATGCGTACGCATTTTGTTTATAGAAAATGTCAGTTTAGTATGGGACCGCGTCCAGCTTTCCGCACCCGTACGCATGCTTACATGTTTCATATGTACCCTAACATCGGCACAGAAAATATTTGGGACGATTTTTTTTTTGTGTCAGGGTTTTATTTCCATCCCGTTACCATTACGATCGAGTGGCGGAATCCTAAAAAGCTGTAGGTCCCGTGTTGGCATAATAAAATTATGACAGGAATAAAAAGACAATCGAGCCGGAAAGTCCACAAGTCATCTCGTTTTCGGAATAACACTTGTGGAACCGGTTGTACACAAGATGGCAGATACCTGTGTTGTGTCCTTCCTTACCAATTTTACCATGAGCTCGCCGCCTGAAGAAACGTTAATATTTTCGTAATTTATTTTCGGAGGTACCTCTTTTTTCCTCTCTTTTACTGCAATATGCAAGATTGAAAAAGCAGTAGAGAGGAACACAGGCCAAGCAAATACTCCGTCATTTTTTCTGTCTCCTGCGTTACTTTTGGGGAATTTACAAATGCATGTCAATGTCAATGATTACATACCTACATGTAATATTTCAAATGAAAAACGACTAGAAACTAAATATATCAGGGTGAATTTTCACGAGCCGTAATATACATATGTACAATTAATAAACAAATTCTCTAACAAACTTGATAAAAATAGTCTCCAGTGTTATCGGACAAAGCAGTGTCAGTCTAAAAGTTGATTGGCCCATATAGACGATCGTAATAAGTCCTCTATCTATCCCGCTCGTACTCACATATTGGTGCGAGAGAGAGGGCTAGAAAGTAAGTTACACAGTCGATATAAATCAAACACATACACCGACCGAACTCATGGTAAGGACACTGTAGGTATGTTTCCTTCCTCAGAGATATTATTATCTCTGAATGTGAATACTTATTGATAGTTTTATGGTTATGGTGCAGGTTGGTTTGGCTATAAGACGCCCGCCATTCAAACCGTAGATCGCGGATTCAAACCTTGACTGATACACATCTCTCTCTCTTCTACCTTGATTCCTCCGTCAACGACGCTTAGGGTGCGGTTCCACTGACGCGGAGCAGAGCGGAGCTGTGCAAAATTGACCAATTACATTCTTCAAATTCAAAATTCGAAACACTGTGATGTGGTCTCATTGGCCGAGCTCCCACAGCTCCGCTCCGAGTCAGTGGAGCCGCGCCCTTAATGTCTGAGCAGCCAGTGGTAGCTTTTTCCACTAGAGCTCTCTATCTTCGGTTCTTCGGATACCAGCCTGTATATTTGTTGCGCAGACTCAGGCACTGATCCAGGACTTCGTTCAGCTATGCTATTATCTTATTCACACATTCGACGCTGCGTTCGTCAACGAGCTCGACGACGAGACAGCCTTCACTTCAACGTAGAGCGCAGCGCTGCGAAAAACGGTATTCACTAACATAGAACAGCTCGTCGTCGAACTGTAGGCGGTAACTCTCGACGCAGTGTAGTTCCAGCTCACGCAGCATTCGTCGCCGAGCGCTAGTGTCGTTTAAAGTGCATTAGTGAATACCATTTTTAGGCTCGACGCTGCCGAAGCGCTGACACAGCGCTGTTAGCAAGGCGGTTTCCTTAGTGAATAACACTGCAGGTGGGGACAGTTCAGGGTCGGAAACATGGGAGCGGCCGCGGCCACACGGAAGAGGTCGCATCGCTCACTCGCAACTCTACCAGCTGTCATTGATTTTCGGTTGATTTAGAGTATGCTTTTCAACCGACTTCAAAAAAGGAGGAGGTTCTCAATTCATCGATATGTTTTTTTTTTAATGTTTGTTACCTCATAGGTAATTTTCGACTGTTTTTTTATATATGAAAGCTGATGTTTACCGATCGGTCCTATTTTAATTTGGTCGAGTTCTGACATTGGCATCCATAATAAACCTATAATATAAGTATTTTTGCATTTAGCCATTTGCATGACAAATGGACGAATAAATCGATACTACGTCAACCGATTTCAATAATTCTTTTTCTAACCGACTTCAGACTAAACCGAGATGGTCCTGGATGCTTAGCCAAGTTGCCAATCGCTAGCGCTTGCTAGCGCATCGTAGTTTTCCCTCTCTGTCACTCCTTCATATTAGTGCGACAAAGAGGGAAAACTACGATGCGCTAGCAAGCGCTAGCGATTGGCAACTTGGCTAAGCACCCTGAGGCCCTACCGCGAACCACGAACGAAGTGTTGAGTTTCTCTCGCACTCGTGAATTCCTAGGTAAGTGTGAGCTGTGAGTGTGACAGGGGCGACATTTCGTTCGTGGTTCGCGGTAGGGCCTCTGTTGGCACCAAGCTGTTGGGTTCTGGTGATGGGATCTTGGAGAAATTGCTTGAAGTCTGTTGTTTTTAAATTTTAATTTTGGTGATTATACTACTATTTACACCCAAAAATTATATTACAAAACATAATCCAAAATATTCAATTAATTTTATTCCAACTTGATACGAATTTCGAACAAGTATACGATAATATTAAGTAGGTATCTATGGTAAACCACAATGACTAAGAAACAAATATTTTTTGGTAAATACATCGAGGTGCCCTCGCCGGGATTCGAAGCCGAGACCTGAGGTACCTAATCCATTTCAAACTATCCGGCAGTACAATATTTCAGAAACATATTATGAAAAGTCTGACCGGGTCGAATTCAGCGTTATATATAGCCGTGCCCTGAAAGTAAACAGGATACGGAAGTCGTATGTAACGTACTTACATGCAAAACCGAACGGATTTATCGATTGCCTCTGCCAATATGTGTTGCCAGACGACGAGACGACTATACTGAGAGATACGACTGCGGCCCTAACACATTTTGAGTTTCATAGCAATTTGCGGTCTTCTTGCGGCTCTGCTATCTGTCTTTTTTTAATCATTACGATAAAAAAGGGCCGCAAGAAGGCCGCGAATTGCTGTCAAACATACGAATAAGATATATTATGCTTATAGAGTTGCTGATAAGACTAAAATTATAGATAGGCTTCAATTCCGCTTCAGCAACCTATCTCCTCCTTCGTTGTGGTCCCCACCACAACGAAGGAGGAGATAGGTTGCTGAAGCGGAATTGGGGTGAGGCGATAGGTGTCAAAATTGACTTCATTTTTGTTTTGGATAGCGCGAATACCTACTTGGAAATTTTATACTTTTTCTGATCTATAAATGACTTTTATGTTGAATTTAAAGGTGTCACTGGTGTGAATGACTTTGTATTTGACGAAGACTACAGGTAAACCTAATAACGAAACGCAAAAAAGAGCAAAACGCGGAAAAGCGGACATCTGGCAACACTTCTGCCAATATGGTGGCATTTTATTTATCTTGTCTCTTACCTTCCTGGCGCCGCTCTTCCGGCGGAAACGGGCGTCGTCTCCGCTTTAACCCTTACCGCGTTTCCGGTTTCCGTTCGCCTTTAAGGCCCACCGAAGTTTCCACGACTTTTATCTATCCTCTTTGAAAATGGCTTTACAGTTCACTACGCGAAGTAATATACGGTCTGCGGTATTACTATGGTTATTTAACAGTTTTGTTTTAAAATGCCTTAATAAATTCAGAATCCACCTCATGGTTTTAAATAGTAGGTAATATTTCGGCGTACTCAGTGTCAAAACGAATTTGACAATATGAGGTTTCCAGCTTTCCATGTAGGTAATATCTAATCTACCAAAGATTTTCCACGCGTAAAATAAAATTGTAGGTAGGTAGGTATGATTTGTGATTTGTTAAATATACACCATTCTGATAAATTATTATTTTTATCACCCAAACAGAATGGGGAATTATTTCCATTTTTTCTCTGACTGACACAATAAATGCGGGAAGTCCTTTGATTTTTTTATATCTAAGGACGTTTTAAACCTCTAAATCTCTACCTGTAAATCAACGATGCGAAATCACATCGAATGTTAGCTCATTAAAAAAAGTCATTAGCTATCAAAATTACATAAATTTATTCTTTATTTAATTAATACAGTAATACACTAATTTGCTCGACACATTGCTATTAATAAAAAATAAGCACCTTAATAAAAGTGCTCCTATACTAATCTAAAAAAAAACCGGCCAAGGGCATGTCGGGCCATGCTCCGTGTAGGGTTCCGTAGTTATTTAAAAACGGCTAGGGCGATTATGTTCGAAATAGCTTTATTTTAAAGTATTCTATAAGCATACATGATTTTTTAAATATTTTTTGGGCCAACGAATCAAAAGTTAGAGGGACACATTTTTTTTTCTTCTGGAGCGATTATCTCCGAAGAAAAACTTTCTTTTAAGACCCTTATTCTTTTGAATTATATTCAATGATACCCTACTCTAGGATTACAGCAAATAAAAAAATCATCCCCACTTCGCCAATTGGGAAGGTACCCGAAAAAAAATGTTTTCTAGTTTTTGTGGTACCACTTCGTTGGCATGATTAATGTGTATAGATTAGATACTTGTACCAAATTGCAGATTTCTAGTATTAACGGCCACTGAGCTATGCTACGGAGCTGCGGACAGACGGAAAGACGGACAGACGGACGGACGGACATGGCGAAACTATAAGGGTTCCGTTTTTGCCATTTTCGCGGAACCCTAAAAATATAAACAAACTTAAAAACTTGGTTTACTCGTATTCCATAATCACGCTCTTTTAGTACATAATCTTGGTATTATTACGAACTTAAAATGTCAAACCTTGAGTTAACATACATTTTTAGTTAAGATTATTGATATTATTAGTATTAACGTAAAAATATACCTGCGCACGTGTCTCACGATATAGTCAAAGACGTCTAAATCTGTGGAAAGTCAGCCGTATCTGTTTATTTTTTTAATTCTACTTCCGATTGGTATAAGAACAATTCCAATATATACAAATTTGTATGCAAGGGGGTCTACTTATCTCTGCAGCTGACTGTACGTCACACGATCCTTCGAAAGTAGGTAGTAATGTCAGCCAGTCTTCAAACATCCTTTCAAATTACGTACATAATTAGCGCGCAACATCGGATTTCACAAATTTCACTGGAAAATTCCTAATCAGAGCAAGCCCAAGCCCGGTTTCACAAGCGCCGCTTCCTCCGCTGCTGAAACGTAAAAGCAATTTTTACATTTTGCACTACACGGACGAGGGACCGCTCAAAGTAGAAAAAAAAAGTTGACTTCAGCAATTATCTTTATTTTTGCCACTAAAATGAAATATGAAATTTTAGGTAAATTTTATACTATTTCTACTCAGAATCACAAGCCGATTCCATTTCCGTCAAAAAAAAAGTGTCCCATGATTTTTTTTCCTATTGTGTTACTATTTTCCATATACCTTGGCGGTAACACAAGAGGATATTCGAAATATGTATTCGTTTTTGGGGCATTTTTTTTTCGCCGGAAATGGAATCAGCTCGTGATTCTGAGCAGAAATAGTATAAAATTTACCCAAATTTACATATTTCATTTTAGTAGCAAAAATAAAAAGAATTGCTCACTTAGCATTTTCTGACGTCTTTGACGCATATCGTATTTTCGCAATAGTATTTTCTGTGACGTTCGCAGATACATTTTTATGAACAATAAATATAAATAATTTTAACTAGTAATGCGTGTGAGCTCAAGGTTTAAGGTTTTAATTTAAGTTGACGATAAAACCAAGATTGTGTTTTAAAAGGTTAACTTTGTTGTCACATTTAAACCTTACGAAAGTAAACCGTCCGGCTGTAGAATCCGAGAATGTAGGTAAACAAACCTAAAAACTTGCATTTTTTCTAAATCGCGCAATTTCAGGAGTTTCAGACAATTTTGGTCTTATCACCAACTTAATAGTTTAAACCTTAAACCTCAAGTTCACATACTTACATTTTTAGTTAAAATTATTGATATTTATTAGTATTCATGTAAAATAAATATTCGAACGTGTTTCACGATGCGTGTCAAAAACAACAAATTTTATTGAAATTCAATCATATTTGTATACATTTTTTTCGGATTCTACCGGCGGACGGTAAATTAAGTTAACTCGACCAATTCGGATCATTAGACTCGTCTTAATGAGTATCTTAGATGAAGTGACTAAAAAAAAGTACAGGTCCCAATTTTTTTTTCAAAAATTGTTTTGTATTGCGTTGTAGATAACCCTTTTGATTTCTCAAGCTGCCTGACACTGTGGACGTTGCGCTTGCGACTACTTCCTGGGCCCTGACGTAACCCGCGCCCCGTGCCTGCGGTTATTTTGCAAATATCTGTGTTATTTTGACGCAATTACTCGGTTGCATTACAGTTGTTGGTAACTAATTACATTTTATCAAATCCATGTGAGATTAAATGTTTATCTGTATGTGGCGATAAAGAATTGCCAAATTCCGGTAACCATTGCCCATTGCTTTCAAAAATAATTTGTACTTTTGATTCAATTGTAGGTAGTAGATAGATCAACTTTTATCTAGAGCATAGTCGCTAAAGCAAAAAATAAATAAACAGTAAATGAGCATTTCTCAAAAAGTTTGTACATTTGAATCAGGTCTTTGATATTGATAAAATTTGATAGGTTGGTAGAGTCGATGATGCTGAGCAAGATCCACCACATTTCCCAAAATGACCCAATTTGTTTTTTTCGTTACCAAAAATGGAATCTGGTAAGAAAAAACGGAAACTTTCATAGAAACTTTCTGAGTCATTTTGGGAAACTTCCTGAGCATCTTCGACTCTACCAGCTTACCAAGTTTAAGCAATAGCCCGTAGTCTTTTAAAAGTCTAGTAAATGCTTAAGTAATTCTAGTAACTATTATCTTTGTAAAAACAAAATAAATAATCAAATACAACAAAATGCTTACCTACCTCTTTTAATTTCGTCCAATGTCATACATATATTTAGTAGTCTTTGGCATAGTGGCTATATTATGTTTGCAGCGCTTTTTCCTGTTACTCCTATAATAATTTTCACCTATCTGCATAATATTGATGCATTTACCTAGTTGTTGTTACTAAGCTGCACCAGCTCGCCCCTTAAGTATATGTAGGTCCCTTAACTATATCTTATTCCTTTATTAGAGGTTTTGGACGTGTCTTGCAGCTGCTACGAAAATAACACTGTATTACCAATAGACGGTCAACTATAGGACAACAACAATTTAACACGCCTGTGGCCGCGATCACGTACGATTGAGCAATCGATTAGTTTCGGCGCATCTTGCTCAAAAGTGGGCCTGCGTGCGCCGGCGCAGCGCTTCTTACGTCATACAAGCGGATTGGGTCAACGACGGATGCTCTTCTAATAACTAATAAACCTCCATTCCCTTTCAACTGTTATATCATATCACTATTTTAACAACCAAGTACCTACATCAGTTATGTAAAATTCTCAAGATATGCAATCATTTGATGTTATCTCAGCATTTCCATATCCTGCCGTTGCAGGTGCTTTTGCAACCTATATCCTAGCATGCTGGCCAATTACAGAGACCTACTTTCTTACCTTCGAACTTTTACTTCCTGCGGGCAGGCCAGGCGGGCCGGTCGCACCACGCAACGCGTTACGAAAGTGGCGCGAAATGCTCGGCCGACATTCGCTTGCGCCACCTTCAGGAAGTGCTGCGCGGGATTACGTAGCGGCCGCTGCGTCGCCGAGACGCCGGCGCCGCTTGCGCTGATCCTGCGCCTGCGGGCGGGGGTTGCCACAGTTGCCATTTGGCACCGGCGTTCTTTTTAACAAAAGTTTGTTATGGCCACGCGGCCATACAAACTTTTGTTAAAAACGTTCCGTTTACGTTTTTACTTCCTTCACCACGCGGTGAAGGAAGTAAAAATAATAAATAAATATCTTGGGACATCTTACACAAATCGACCTAGTCCTACGGTAAGCTCAATGAAGGCGTGTGGGTACCAGGCGACGATATATACACGGTGGAATTTAATCGGTGAACAGGAACCCATTTTTCTAATTCAGTAATCGATGGCGGTCACGTTTATGTAGTACTTAAGTGGAACCAAGTTTTTTTTTAGCATAATTTTTTTTTATGTTGAAATTAAAATTTATTGTCACCCTACTAATGGTTTAGTCTGAAAAGTTTAATACCTCTTTTCAAACTATCAGCCATAGAAACTTAAAACATAAATGAGCAATAACCACTCACATGCTTTAATTTTTGCGATAGACTCTATTCCTATGTAAAATAAGAGCGATGCATGGCTGATAGTTTGAAAAGAGGTATTAAACTTTTCAGACTAAACCATTAGTAGGGTGACAATACATTTTAATTAAAGTTTAATTTCAACATAAAAATTTGTTATGCTAAAAAAAAACTTGGTTTCACTTAAGTACTACATAAACGTGACCGCCATCAATTACTGAATTAGAAAAATGGGTTCCTGTTCACCGATTAAATTCCACCGTGTATAATAGATGGATAATTTTTTTTTTATGATGATACTAAGACAATACATATAGATACTTAAATACATAAACAGCCATGACCAAGGAACAAATATTTGTGATAAATAAATGCACAAGTAATGCCCTCGCCGGGATTCGAACCCGGAACCTCCAGCCTCGTAGGCAGGGTCACTACCAACTAGGCTACAGAGGCTGACAAACCATATTTGTTTACATTTTTTTCGGATTCTACCGGCGGGCGGTAAAGTTAGGTAACCCGACCAAGTCGGACCATTCGACTCGTCTTAATGAGTATAGATGAAGGCTACGGAGGCTGACAAAAATACACTTGTCACCACTCCAACTCTTCCCGTGGGTGTCGTAAGAGCTAGTAGACTAAGGGTTTCGAAATGTCACTGACCATTTATTTATTGAAGACTGATGATGGGCAGCAGCATCATCATTAGTGGAGTAGACACACTTCTGCGATCGCCAACCCGCTTACCTGGCCAGCGTGGGGATTATGGGCATTTACCTCCTGCTGTATTTGTACGCTTAGGCAATAGGAGAGGTCTTTGTCCAGCAGTGGACTGATTATAGGCTGATACTTTCTATTACCAATGCATGATCGGATGGAGCGGCACAGCATCGGCAGTGCCGGCAGTTCAATCATAACTTGCTCTATGTGAAGGTGCATTCAGACCAAAAGAGCATTCGCTATTCTAACCCCCTACTCTACGAAATTCGAGCGTTACACAAAACGTGATTCGTTGATTTCGTAGAGTGGGGGATAGAACAGCGAATGCTCGTTTGGTCTGAATGCACCTTAATAGGTAGGATATTTGAAGCCTTGAAGTAGAGCAGAAATTTAAAAAAATTAAGTTTTGATCCAAACGTAGAAACTATTTGAGGATTTTTGTTATCTGTTACAGGTGCACAACACCAATAATTTTGCTTGTCTTGTCAACACAAGACAAGCAAAATTATTGGTGTTGTGCAAAATATTTGATGATGCGCCAAATGTATTCACAACAGTGATGTTTTGCGAAATGTCCGCGCAGATCTCTGGCCCTGCTAGTCCTCCCCAACGATGGGCATCACACACTCTTGCGCACAAACCTAAGAGCCACTTTTGGTAATCTTAGAGAACAACGGTTCTCTAAGAATAAATGAATAACGATTCATTACGGTGAAGGGAATGCATTTATTAGGTAGTTTTTTGCCAGGTAGATTTTGTTCTCGGTTCGAGGCCTCCCAACGCTCCATACTGAGGCCCTACTGCAAACCACGAACGAAGTGTTGCCTCTCTCTCGTACTTGTGAATTCGTACGTAAGGGTGACTGAGAGGCAACACTTCGTTCGTGGTTCGCGGTAGGGCCTCTGACACTGTGAAAATGCCGAAAACCAAGGGAGTTCGTAATCTCATCTGATTAAATGATTAACTAACGATGCTCCCAAATCAACACTAATAATGTGCTCGTATTACTTGAATGTGGAAATATACATATAAAGTACCCATGTTACAAATCCAATCAACATGGAATAATTATTAATGCGAACAACTGATATCAATACGTGTATCGAGAATTTAATAAACACTTAAGATAACTACAAATGTAAAACAATATTCAGATATTGTGTATAATATTTATAAATTAGTATTTCCTAATGAAAATGTTGGTAAGGTTTGGGGTAGGTATGTAAGATATCCAGTTGCTATAAATTTAGAAATACAAAAACTTTTTTCCAATATTATTAGCCAAATTTAAGGTTTTTCCTACTCAGTAGGCTTATGAAGGTGCCGTTTTTAATCGTTTCTCGTTATTGCCGTCTGCTTCTAACAAGGGCGCAAGTGCGAAAGTGAGGAGTAGCGCGATAACATAATATCATAAGCCACCAGAATCTCGAGCTCTTTCGATCCTAGTAGGAAAAAAAAGATTCACATTTTTTTTACATTTTGTAAGTAACCATTTTCAAACACTTTCTAAAGCGGGTTATCGCTTTCAGGAGTTTCAGGCCAGTATAGGTATACAGACGTCGTATTTGTATGGCTAACACCTAGGTAAGTTGGTCGCCTGAAAAGATTAACTTATTTAACAGCATTCGAAAAGTTTTAGGACAGGAGTCACCGTATTAAGTCCTCAGCCTCACGAGCTTTTATTAATTTAATAATTTATTAGCATAGCTGTAATGAGAAAAAGAAGGATATGCTTGTTGTTTCGTTTAATATGTGCTTTGTAAAGCAGGATGTTTTGTCATGAACATGAATAAATGTCCCTCGGAAGTATGCCGAGTTACCTAATCCTGAACCTTGCTTAACGTGGAACTACTTCGCCTCATACCTACTAGGCATGCCGGGTGTTATGAAATTATACTCTTTCTAACTACCTACCTAGAGGTGCAGACACAACCACAACCAGGGTGCTTAGCCAAATTGCCAATCGCTAGCGCTTAAACGTCAATCGTAAGCGAAAGGCAGCTAACTGTCTTCGTTGCACTAATAAGAAAGAGTGACAGAGAGGTAAAACTACGATTGGCGATTAAGCGCTAGCGATTGGCAACTTGGCTAAGCATCCAGGCTTACAACCGCGAACACCGAAGTTCGTATATTTCGGGGATTTGTCTCTGTCACTCTAATGACGCCTTCGTGAAAATCCCAGAAATTTACTAATTTCGGTGTTCGCGGTAGCAGGCCAGCTGTATAAGTGTAAGTGTTAGTTTTTGACTAATTCCGGTACTACCATATAATAATGACTCGGTGGCCGTATTGTAAAGGTGCATTCAGACCAAGCGAACATTCGCTATTCTAACCACCCACTCTACGAAATTCGATCGTTACACAAAACGTGAATGGTTGATTTCGTAGATCGGGGGATAGAACAGCGAATGCTCTTTTGGTCTGTCTGAATGCACCTTAACCTTAAGGGCATAGAGTACCTATAATATTATTGAATAATAGTGTACGGAAAGAAATAATTTTTTTGCTTATTTAGTTAACACATTCGCTACGAGGGCATGGACATGGCCTTGGGACAAACTTGTATTAAAGGTGTGCGTCGGTGCCAGTGAAACTTTCTGTAATTTCCTTACTTAAGTAAAACTCGCCCACAAGATACGGAAACGGGAGACACTTCAAGGTGCATGCAGACCAAAAGAGCATTCGCTGTTTTATCCCCCTACTATACGAAATACGATCGTTACACGAAACGTGATTCGTTGATTTTTATTTATTTAATCTTTATTGCACAAAAGAAAATCTTATCGTACAAAAGGCGGACTTAATGCCACAGAGCATTCTCTACCAATCAACCTTAAGGCAAAACAGAAAAGAATGTTATATATGATTTCGTAGAGTGGGGGATAGAACGGCGAATACTCTTTTGGTTTGCATGCACCTTCAGACACTGGATGCAAGTCGCATCCAACCCGTATGTAATGTAATGTATATGTACACATATGGAGGTCCAAAGGGTAGGCCTTGAGGTATGTTCACGTTCAGCAGTCTTGGTCTTATCGCTGTAATGATGAACCAAAAGGAAATTTAGACACAACCTGAGAAATACCAACAAAATTAAATTACTTAGACACAGAACTGTATTCAGTTCTATAAGAACTATTTTATCTGAAGGCGCACAAATGTATAATAATTTACCGAAACATTTGAAAGAATCTCAATCAGAAAACATGTTTAAAACTAAGTCAAAAGAATATTTATACACGATAATGTTTAATGTTAAGATACCTAAGACGTAAGATGTGTTGGAATACCATGTTACATTAATGTTATTATTTTTTGTAATCTCATGTAAGTGAACCGTGTTCTTATGAGAAAATAAATGTCTCTAAAACTTAGTAAAATTAGGTTTCAGGCAACGGTGAGAGGTACGACACGTACTTGTACATTACTTACCTACTTCGACTCTTACGTTACCGATTCTGATGAAAAATCTCCAAACTACCGTACAGTTTCAAGGTAGGTTTTTATAATTAGTATATGTGAACGAATTCATTAATACTTACTTAAAGTTTGCATTCACTTTGCTCGCACCAATACGCCCACTGTATCTATCGACGGGAAATATCATTTCTATGTTGTAACTGTTTTCATAAGATTACACGGGCTTTCAACCTAGTTAGGGCGAATAATTCACACCAAGCCAGCTTACTGCAGCCCCTGCTTACCGTTCACCATATTCATCGCTTCAACAAACCAACAAAGAATGGACTTTAACATCTACATTGAGTGTGTATTCAGAGATCATACTTACGTTGGTTTTCAAGACAACAACAACACAGTAATGTCAACCGTTGCACAAGTCCCGCATTACAGAATCGGAAAAAGCACGCAAAAACGGTATTAGGGCGAGAAAATTCACATCAGTGTTCCGTTACACTGAATGCATAACCCCATCTTCTAACGTAATTGTGCAACGGTGCGCACCCGATCTCGCGCGGCAGGTCCTGAATGTGGGTCATCTCTTTTTGTTCCACCGCGTTATTCCGTAATTAGACAGAGAGGGGTGAGGATTCTTGGCTGCGAGCTCGTTCGCATGCATATTCTGCAATTTGGTTTTGCGTGAGAGCTAATAATGGAGTATTTTAAAATGGAAACTAATAATTTTCCGTCTGTCACTTACAAAACAAACGCGAGTCGTAATTTCACATGAAGGGATCCTCACAAATCTTAAATTAGCTGGCAATTATTTTGTAATAGTAATGAAAATTACATGACATGCACGTTAAAATGGAATTTGCGTGCAATCATACCTACGTCGCCTACGAATAAATTACATCACGTAATATTAATCTCATATAATCAATGCGTATCTTTACCTTGGTAAACTTCGGAGATAAAGGGGCAATGGCATTTTTATTAGGTAGGTACATAATATTTCCTTCATAAATGACAATAGTATATTTGTGCATCAAGGGAGGTAAGTACGGAATTACTGAGTATTCCGCTTACCATCCGTGATGCATACAATGTTTTTCATCACACTTGCCAACAAAAAAATAAGTTTTAAGACATAATATTATTAAATGACGTACTAACATTTCTTTAACTCCCTAGGGAATTTCACTTTTCTATTACTCCCGCTACGCACGCAAGCAATGGCGCGCTTAGACAGCAAGTGTGATAAAAAAAATATTTATCAACTCAAGCCATTAACTGTATTGATTAAAAAGAAACGGGGAGGTAGACTCTATGATGTCCCTTGCGGTGGTATTTTTTATACACTTACAGATTGTTGATATGTAATACTTAATAAGTACATAAGTAGTAGAAGGTATTTTTTTAAATCTAAAAATCCATCCATCTTATTAGATGGATATCAGTCTGATAATATTTCATGACTAAGTCGGCTTTGATAGTTCCACCAAGTTCATGCACCAACGTCCGAGGTGGCTTCCATCTCTGGGTGAACAGCGGCCCTAACGCGAAAAACGAAATTCGTAAATTTCGAGGATTTGTCTCTCTCACTCTAATGACGCCTTCGTTTGAGTGACAGAGAAAAATTCTCGAAATTTAGGAATTTCGATTTTCGCGGTAGTAGTTAGGCCTGATTGTGTTGTGTGACTACTTAAAAAAAAATTAAGTAGTCACACTACCAGTTCACCCACAAATATTGATTTGTGTTTTTAAATACGTGAAAAAATAATTTGATTTGTTTCACGTAAACTTATTTACTTACTTGAGCTTTATGATTTTAAATATCTCTATATAGAGCTTTCCTACGCTTGGCATGCCCAATAATGTTGACTTTTTCGTGGACCGCTCCAATATAAAACAAAGTACCTAAACTAATAGGAATTGGGCGTTGTCTTTTTCTATACAAATGTTGGTTATTGACTTATTATCATTTCAGTTATTTTACAATAAAATCTACTTTTGCTATGTCGGTATGTTTTGTTTTTTTTTTATGTTATTATCGTACCTATATTTACAAAAAAATGCAAAGTAAAGACATGGACATAACAAATTAAATTATCAATCAAATTATCAATGAAATCAATTGTGGTCAATTTCTGGAAGAGAAAACGGGACTACGAAACCCTGTGTTATCAAATTTTGCGCAGGTGGGCATTTTCACTTCTAGGGACACCCAATTAGCTTAACTCTCATAAAAAAGTTAACTTCGATGTCAGTTTGGTAGCGGGACGGCATGGGAATTGACTTGGAATTGTTTCTTTTTATTTATTTTAGAAAAACCCTCATTAATATGGCGATGAAGATGAAACATGTTCTATCCTAAAGGGATTGGAAATGTTGTTTCCGTGTACTTATTGTTTCGCCTGAAGATAAAGTAACACAATACGAACGCAATGATCCGACATCCAATTAATACGGCTAAATCAGACGCGAGCGCAAGGTGTGAGCCAAGATGGCGGCATGCGGAAGTGTGTGCGACTTCCGCGTCGCCCTGCGCTTGCGCCGCGTGCGCTCGTGACTGCGACTAGCTCTCAGCAGCATTATTATATTACTAACCTAAATTTATTATGTGGAATGATGATGCAAATATAATAAGTATCTGTGTAAGAAAGTTATACGTTAAATTCAGTCATCACACATCATCATCAGCGTATAAACAACTGCAGCTATGGACACTGCTGGATAAAGGCCTCTCCTATTATCTAAGCGTTTGGACGCATTAGGAGGTGAATGTTCATAATCGCCACGCTGGGTAAGGGTTGGCGATCGCATTAGTGTGTCCACTGCACTATGATGATGCTGCTGCTCATCATCAACCTTCAATATATAAATGGTCAATGACACTTCAAATCCCTTATTCGACTCTTACGACACCCATGGGAAGAGTTTGGGCGGTGACAAATGTGGGTATTCTTACTACCGTCACACGTATTAAACGACTTCACAAAAGGAGGATGTTCTTCGTCAGATGTAGGTACTCGATATCTCCAAAATGGTGAACCGATTTTTTAATTTTCTTTAGGTATTAATCGAACTGGTAACCCCGAGATTGTCCCGTCGTCTAAAAGTTGGGGTCTTATGAATCCTATGATGGAATTTTGGAGAAATCGGTTTTGGTGATTAGGTGATTACATTACATGTTAAGTAATTGCACAAGTTAGCTATATATGTGAAGTGTGAGCGATAGTAAGTATCTACTGCGCGAAACATTCCAGGATGCTTAGCCAAGTTGCCAATCGCTAGCGCTTAATCGTCAATCGTAAACGAAAGGCAGCTAACTGTCTTTGTCGCACTAACATGAAAGAGTGACAGAGAGGGAAAACTACGATACGCTATGAAGCGTTAGCGATTGGCAACTTGGCTAAGCATTCTGTACCTATGCGAAAACGTACTTTTTGTACGACGATTGCGATTAGTAAAGTTCGAGATCGTTAATATGTATATATACATTTCGCCCTTATAACTGTGTTCCGCATCGGTCCGTATGAAATCAGTAATTTTTTCATATTTCCTCGATGGCAAACTTTGTTCAAAAAGATCATCTTAACACGTTTTTCGGAGTTGGGATCACAACCCCGTAATTATCCTGTAATGAGGTTCAATTGGCGCCCATACATTATTTGCCAGAGGGTTCTCGGGATCAGGGTACTATAATAATACTACTACTACTACTGAACCGTAAACCACTTCGTTCGATTAGGTATCTATTTGCGTCTCTTCGCTCCAATACCTATGCAAGAGCGATAGGGAAATCTAGACGATCAAACAAAGTGATATGTCATTGTTAGTGATGTGCCGTCGGTAAATTACGCATTTACGGTAATTCTCATTGATGGAAATTACGGTAAATTACGGAAATTTCTCGGTAACTTACCACTTAAGAATGTTTGGTCATGTTTAAAATTTGTTTACAAATATCGTGTTTTCAAACTTTTTATTATTTCTCTTGTTGTTTTCTTAACGAAAGTTATTTCACACCTTTTTGCTTAAACATGTTATGATGTTAAATTATTTTATCGATACACGTGGTACTTTCACATAAGTATTTTAATGTTATCTGGCTCAGGCACCTATTTATGTGGCAATTTTGTTACTGTGCTCGTAAATCATAAGATCTTTTGTTACTCATCGTGTTATCTAAGGTAGCACTTGCAGGTAAAATTTAAAGGGTTTAGCGGTGATTGTAAATACTAACTAATTAGAAGCTAGGCTATGTCATTGTCCTGAGTTTGGATGTTTCGTGATTGGCCCGTATCTTTTGTTAGGTTCAGGTAGTTATGGTGAGGAAAATAATTGTGTCCCCTAACGTAGAACAGATTCCAGTTTTTTATTTGGACGTAGTTTAGCAAAAAGGATCCAACCTCAAAAAATTGTCATTGAAAAGACTGACTTTTGCTTTTGACAGAAGTTTGAAGTTTCAGTTGATGCGACTTTATACCAGCAGCTCAACAGACAGATCTCTAAGTCCCTCAAACGCGATATGCGCCAATTCCGTACCAAGTGTATAGAAGAAGCCATCGAGCGGAACAAGGGCTCTAAAGTTTTTGCAAGGGATCTGTCTGTTGGGCAAAGCCAGCTCGCCAAATTAAAGACTGAGGATGGTAGAATCGTCACATCCAGATCTGAGCTGCTGAGTGAGATAGAGGGTTTTTATGGACAGCTGTACACGTCAACTAGCAGACCCGAAGTTGATCTAGCGGAAGACCTCAGGGCTAGACTGACCCGACACTGTACAGAAGACATCCCGGACATCAGCCTGTGCGAGATTAGAATGGCTCTTGAACAGCTCAAAAATAACAAGGCGCCTGGGGAGGACGGAATTACAGCTGAGCTTCTGAAGGCGGGTGGTAAACCGATCCTTACGGCCCTTTAGAAGTTGTTCAATTCCGTCTTACTGGAAGGGAGAACGCCAAAGGCATGGAACAAAGGTGTGGTGGTACTGTTCTTCAAAAAAGGTGACAACGTTTTATTGAAGAACTACCGACCCATCTCACTTCTGAGCCATGTCTATAAGCTGTTTTTAAGAGTCATTACGAATCGTCTTGCACGCAGGCTTGATGACTTCCAGCCTCCCGAACAAGCCGGTTTCCGAAGAGGCTTTAGTACCGTAGACCACATCCATACGCTTCGCCAGGTTATACAGAAGACCGAAGAATATAACCTGCCCCTCTGTTTAGCGTATGTGGACTACGAGAAAGCCTTCGATTCGATCGAAACCTGGGCAGTACTACAGTCTCTCCAACGGTGCCAAGTTGACTACCGCTATATCGAGGTGTTGAAGTGTTTATACGAGAGCGCCACAATGTCAGTCCGACTCCAAGACCAGAGCTCGAAGCCTATTCTACTGCAGCGGGGAGTTAGGCAAGGAGATGTCATCTCCCCTAAGCTGTTTACCGCTGCACTGGAGGATGTCTTTAAGACTCTGGACTGGAGAAGGCTGGGTATCAACATAAACGGCGAGTACCTCACTCACCTTCGATTCGCTGACGATATAGTAGTCTTGGCTGAGACCTTGGAGGAATTAAGTAGCTCGTTGACCTCAGTAAAGCCTCGATGATGATGATAATAAGAGCGAGTTGGTCTTAGGATGAACATGGATAAGACGAAAATCATGTCGAATTCCAACGTAGCACCAACGTAGCTACGAATGTAGCACCAACTCCCGTAATAATCGGAGAATTTACAGTCGAAGTTGTAGACGAATATATATACCTAGGGCAAACTATTCAGTTAGGTAGGTCCAACTTCGAGAAAGAGGTCAATCGTCGAATACGACTCGGTTGGGTAGCGTTCGGGAAGCTACGACACATATTTTCGTCCAATATTCCGCAGTGTTTGAAGACGAAAGTCTTTAATCAGTGTGTGTTGCCAGTGATGACATACGGTACTGAAACGTGGCCGCTTACAATGGGCCTCATAAGAAGGCTCAAAGTCACCCAAAGGGCTATGGATGGAGAGGGCTATGCTAGGAGTCTCTCTGCGTGATCGGATTAAAAATGAGACCATCCGCAGCAGAACTAAAGTAGCCGAAATAGCTCTCCGAATCGCTAAACTGAAGTGGCAGTGGGCGGGGCACATTGCGCTTAGAACCGATGGCCGTTGGGGCGGGAAGGTTCTTGAGTGGCGGCCACGTACCGGAAGGCGTAGCGTAGGTAGGCCCCCCACAAGGTGGACCGATGACCTGGTGAAGGTCGCAGGAGTCCGCTGGATGCGGGTGGCGCAGGACCGGTCATTGTGGCAATCTTTGGGGGAGGCCTATGTTCAGCAGTGACGTCTTTCGGCTGATATGATGATGATGATGATGATAAAAAATTAAAAATATCATTGAAAACATTTAAGTTTTCTATAGGAAATTTTACCTGAGAACTTTCGCGGAGAGAATTTTCGGTAATTTACGCCCGTAATTTACCGTAATTTTGGTAATAAACTAGTTCCCGCCCACGGATGTTTTTGAAAATTTCTACATAAGTCATGGCTAGTCAACTAAATACTATCCTGGAAAAATAATAATGAAAATGTGTGTATTTAGACAACTTTCTCATTAATTACCGATATTGGTAATCTTACCGAGAAAGTTACCACGAGATTCTCTAAATTCTCGTAAATTACGGTAACGGCACATCACTAGTCATTGTCATCAATTGGCGTGCAATTGTCAAAAAGTTTCAACATTTGGACCACGTTTTTGACATGTATTGACAAAAATTGGTGGCTGGTATAATTAATGATGATGAGCAAGATGCCAAGATCCATCACATTTCTCAAAATGTTTGTATGAAACGTTTCTTTTTTTGCTACAAAGACGAGAATCCTTAACATTTTAAACGCCTTTTCCATCGTATCAAAATGTATGCCAATTACTAATGAGCAATAAACATAAACCTTAAGGTGCATTCAAACCAAAAGAGCATTCGCTATTCTAACCCCCCACTACGAAATTCGATCGTTACACAAAACGTGATTGGTTGATTTCGTAGAGTGGGGGATAGAACAGCGAAGCGAATGCTCTTTTGGTTTGAATGCACCTTTTTATCAGTGAGCAAGAACACTCTATGACCTCTTTAGTGGCTGCTGGCGTGGTAGGCATGGAAACACTCCAGCACTTTAGTAGTTTTTGGTTTTCTAACGGTTAAAATCTAATTTACATAGCTCAGTAGCCACACCATTTGTCAAGTAAAATTTACGTCGGCATTTACTCGATACGTAAAGTAGTCCATCACGCTTGCTCCACTACGCCAGTCTGTCCAACTCATTTTGCGGCTACTGAGCTGATCCCAAGTGCTTACATTTAGCTATAGGTATACGTAGTGCGACATCATGTCGTCAATAATAAAATAAATAAGTACCTTTAAACATCTAAATGAATATGATATCATGCGCTCTGAGCGTTTCATCTAATAGAGTTGTATTAAATCTCTTACATGTTGTGGTATCTAGATACCAAAACCAAATACACTAGATTTTGATTGATTTCAAGATTGTTATTTAATCTTAAAAGAGATTTATTATGGCCTCAGGCCCGGTAACCATTTCATCTTTTTTATTTTCAATCCCCGCGGTTTTGGTAATCGCAGTAAAAAATATTTAGACCAAAATGTACCATAATAAATGAGTAACAATTTGACTTGCAAGACTGTTAATACAAAGATGTATGTTAAGTAGTAAGGTGCAGGGGGGTAACTTCCCAAGTCGTCTAATTACGAAAGTCGCGTAAAAATCAGCATTATTTCCATCGTATCAAGATTCCCTTGTAAAATTATCTTAGCATTTCTGACAGTCGTAATTAGTAATTATACCTTATTACGTTCATAGACCTATATGGAACAATCAATAAATGTATCACTCATCTTGTTGATGATGATTACGCTATAAAATAACCTGTCAAACAACCCTATGATTTATGGAATCCTTGCGGGCCTAGAGTCGCGTCCATCGATAACGAAAAGGGTTAATCCTAGTAACTAGTAGGTATGTGAATCGAGTAAGTTTACTGTATCATAGATAGGTACTCACCCACATAATAAAAGCATACCAAGGACTATTTTAGGAAGCTAATGGGTTTTTGAAGTACATTACTAGTTCTTATGTGAGATTTATCTGCCATTAAATTAGTACGTACCTATGTATTAGTTATGCCTCCGAATTAGGTATAAGAATGCTGTAACGTTTTAATATTTCCGTATGATAATATTTTATCACTTAGATAGTAACAATTCGCGTTATTTAACAGAATCAACTATGATTCACACACTTGAATCGGTTGAATCATTTTAAATCTTTAAAAGTAATATGTAAATAGATAAGTAGGTAAGTATCCACGCAAAAAACCGACCTGATGCTGATATGTTATTGTTATAGAGGAGTATGTAATATATTGTTACTCATGATGACGACACGACAATGAAACAGCAATTCATAAGTAGTTAATTTATTTATTTATTTATTTATTTAAGCTTTATTGCACAAAATACAAAAAAAATGTACAAATGGCGGACTTAATGCCTAATGGCATTCTCTACCAGTCAACCATAAGGCCAAACAGAAAACGAATAAAAAGGTGCAAAAAGAGACAAAAGCAATGTTATTGAAATCTAAAACAAACTAATTATATCCATATATATAATTATACAATACGAATACATAAATACAATAGTATAATATACTACTACATATTTCCTACATACATACATACATAATGATAATGATGGACACTATTTACACTCTTCACTCAGCAGGTGCGTACGCAACATCCGCTTAAACGCAAATTTGCTTGGAGCTTGTCTTATATGAAGAGGAAGCGAATTCCAGTGACGACAAGCCTGGACGACGAAGGAATTACTAATAAAACTAGTACGGTGAGCAGGGACCAAAAGTTTGAGAATACGGGAGGTACGCAACTCACAGCCTGGCCGAGGAGTTTCAAATGTGAACCTACTTCTGAGATATCCGGGAGCAGAAGGCTCAAACAGAATAGAAAAAAGGGTGCAGAGGATCCTGAGGACTCTCCGTCGACGGATGGAAAGCCAGTTGAGTTGACGCCGGTAAAAGGAAACGTGATCATATTTTTGTTAATCTAGGTACCTAGTAATATTCTAGGTTAAATATTGTATTTAAATTATTTCTTTCCCAGAATCACTATCAATTTAACATTTAGAAAATAAAGTGGATCAACATTTTCAAGAATATTGCCTTGCCTTCCATTCGATTATCGCTACACAGTATTTTAAGAATGTAGGTACCCCTTCTTGCTAATAGAAAGGAAGTGTGAAAGATCTCTTTATTTTGGATAAGGAAATATGTAAAATGTGTAAAAAAGTGAAAAGTAAATACAATGGTCAATAAAATAACTGAATTTGGTACAGGTCCTTGGCGAAGAAACGGTGGACACTCAACGAGCACACGCGGTGGGTTGGTCTCATATGTAAATTTATTTTTTTTGTTTTATACACAATCGTTTGTACCACATCTAACCTAAGAATATTATATGTGAGTACCTACGCGGAAACAAATCAATTTGTCTCTCTTTCTTGTTTTTACAGGATGGTGATAGGGCTTGAATAGTGTCTTACCCGTTAAAGGGTTAAAATAAGAGTTAAATATTGGCTCCTCGTCCCTTACTGATACAATAATCAACTACTTACCATTACCAGTAACTACGTACTATGACTTTGCAAGTATCGGTAACGTTATGTTTTACTCATTACGTAAAAAACACTCCATCGCGCTCGCTCCAAGATGTAAATGCGAGCGCGATACAATGCATTACGTATCGATTAAAACCTAACGTATCCTTTCCCACTTATAGTTGGACTATTGTAGTATCGAACTAGTACCTACCTATGTTTAACACAGCGGGCAGCCCTAGCGTCTGTCGTTCGCCGGACATACCGCACACAATTACTGGCAATTGTGCCAATTGACGGAGCTGCCACCCTTCCGCTTTCATCCCAACGACTCGTGACGTCACCGTCAGTGCTCGAACATCTGCCGCGTTTGACCCCGCTATTTACATTTCGATCTGTAATGTTTCATTGTTTGCGACTTATTTATTTAAGAATTAAAACGAAAGCAAACTTTGTGCAAATGTTGTAACATTTAGAAGATATGGCAGTAGGTATCTTGGTGTTGCTAGATAGAATAGAAAATTAAACGGATATACATATTATTTTCCGTGTGGTGACGGCAGTAAGGATACATTTATCACCACCCCAACTCCTCCTGCATCATTTCATATTAAATCGTATGTGTGGTTAGTAAGTTAGCGCTAGTATGTGTCAGTACGATACTGACCCAACATAGTACATAAATAGTTATTTATTATACAAGGGGGCAAAGTTGTTGTTTAACTGTCGTGCCAATATTGAGACCTGAGCTAGCGAAAGATTCCAAAATTGAGCCACGCGCGTAGCGAGTGGTTCAAAAACTGGAATCTTGAGTATTGCGACGGTCTCAAGGCACGAGAGTTGAACAAACTTTGCCGCCAAGTGTAATACAACTTTTTTCCCCTCACTATCGCGAGGAAATATGATTACAAATCTCATCCAAATGTAAATTAACTTAAAGAAACCATTTAAAACTCAATGTCGAAACGTATCGTAGAATAGAGTTACTTCTGGAATTTAAATATAGCTAACGGTTTACAAAGTCACCCATGAGAACGACCAATTTAACATGTGAGCTCCGATTGCGCATGTTTACTATGGTCATACAGATCCACTTATACTAGGCAGTAGGGGGCTATAGGAATTAGAGCAATGTCAAATTACTTTATTCACAATTGTGTAAAAAGCGTTTTTACCCGCTCGTATTAAACGATAAACGAGCGCTTTACGAGCTAGTGAGGGGAAAATCTACTTAATTATTAAGAGTACCTACTACACAGACCGTTTCATAGTGATTTTATTCTCTTTGGACCGTTTAGGGTAAAGAGACATATATCAGCATGCGTATTGCGTAAGCATTTTGTCTTATGAAATTGACCGTTTAGTATGAAACGTATAAGCATGCGTACGCGTGCGGAAAGCTGGACGCGGTCCCATAGGCACTAAACTGACATTTTCTATAGACAAAATGCGTACGCATGCTGATAAATGCGTCTTCACCCTTATCCTCGTTGAGATTGCCTATACCCACATGTGTAAATTAGAAATTTGACAAAAGAAGACTGTAAACCTATGTCATTCATTTGAATTGATTTTTCAGTTTCTGAAATTGTGCACATAACGGAATTGGCAATCTCAACGACGTTATGGACTTTCGTATTTGGTCTCGGAAATCATGATCGATTTCGACCCTGTGCCCACGAAGTATAACAGGCAGGTACTTTGGTGTCTGGACTCTGGACTTTGAGTCGAAAAAAAAAGGTAAAATACTTTTAGGGACAAACTGGCCATAATCTACATTCGAGTAAAACTCTTAATTACCCCAAGGTTATCAAGAATTTGATAGGAACCATGTACTTAACCTACATATTATGGCTGTGAAAATAATCAACGCAACGAGTTATTACAGCCAATACCAAACCAAAGAAATAAATCGAAACATGTACCTTTAATTGTTATTTGAAATTAGATTACTAATTACCAAATGTTTATATTTTCCTTGGAGATTTACAACTAGTCCCATAATCTGAAAACGTTATGGCAATACGGCGTGTTTAGATATTTTTGAATACTCCGGACGCTACGAAGCTGATGGCGACTGTACGGCGACGAGCGAATGACGTATTTGTTCTTTAAACTAGTTATTTGTGAACGCCTGTGGAGGTAACGATATTTCCGGAATCGCAGCGAATTCGTCTATAACATACAACTTTTAACACATACGGAACTAACGGAAATGTAAAACGAGCATAAAATGATGTGATCACAAATCACAAATATAATTCTTTTCCGGAAACGGAAACAACGGCACGGGAAACGGAACTTCCCTGTCGGATACTAGTATCGCTTTGCTAGCGGAAGCATTAGCAAAATATTTTCCTATTTATATAGTAATATAACATATATGTTATATTTATATATGACGGTATAGAGTATGTCAATTAATTTGATGCTGAAAATTGAATAGTGACATTCGTACAGATATTGTGGTGCAAAATGTTTTTCCTTCTTGTTTTCACGGAAACGTCCGAACCTTTCTGTCTCAATCAACTTCAGTGTATTGAATCCAGAAGTTTCCGTGAAAAATCAAAGGAAAAAGATTTTTCACCACACTGCTCGTAAACACGCTGTTTGTCCTTCAATTTCAGAGCGCAAAACTGTGTTTTAATCTCTAGAGGTTAAAGTATTTTTTTTTAATCTTCTGGATAGATTAAAGCAATAACTTATATGGCCTGAAAGTGTAATAAGCTTTTTGACGTCTGAACTAGACAGTACGTTCGAAAACTCAACAGTTTCAAACAGATTCATACACCTTTCATAATATTATATTCAATATGCTAAAATCAAAATTAAATGCCACATTTTGTTGTAAAAGGATTTTAATTAAAAGTTCTAAAAATACGACAAATCAAAACAATAGGGAAATGAAAGTGTTTTTACTATGCAAATTTCAGAACGCATCCGAATATTTTTTGCTTTTGAAATTACAAGACACGTCAAGCTAAATATTTGAGGTTATTGATTTATTATTTGTTGATTTGTTTATTTTTTGGAAGTTAATGACTTGCAAATAAATACCTTCTAATTTGTTATGTTTGAGTTTTATTTCGCATGTTTCCTCGCTTTAGTGTGGTGAAAAATGTTGTATTTCACTCGGCAGCAAAGCTTGTTCAACTCTCGTGCCTTAAAACCCTCGCATCGCTCAAGATTCCATTTTATGAACCACTCGCTGCGCTTGTGGTTCAAATTCTGGAATCTTTCGCTTGCTCGGGTTTCAATATTTGCACGAGAGTTAAACAATCACTTTGCTCCTTAGTAAAACAAATAACTATTGCACTACATTACATACTTATGTACGGGCTACGGACTATTTATTGCTACTATTTTAACTATATACTGTGTGCCGGGCAGCTCATGGCAATGAGCCGATTCAATACTAATATACGAGGTTGCTAAGAATAGTGACAGTTTTTATAGTGACTTTTGCTTGTCAGCCGACGATTTGATTGTCATTGATTCTGGAACCGTTCCTAGAATCCGAAGACTTACCATGTAGCTGTAGCTACACGTACACAGAGCGGTTTAATTTGGTTCAATTTATTTAAGTGGCTGTCCATCACAAGCTAGCTCAACTGGCGCACACATTAGGCTTGATTTCTTTTCGCAACAGCACAATTGGCTCAATTGACTGCGGTCGCCGGTCACCCTTCCGCTTTCGAGATCTGTCCCAGTGTTGCCAGAAACAACAGAAAGCGCGATCCATAATATCCAATCGGCGGAAATCGGTCCTCAAAAATAAAATTGTGAACTACAAAAAGAAACGTGTGTGCTTATCAATTCGCACACCAATAGTCGTGTACGAGCGCCATGGATAGAAAGTAAGTCCGCGTTAATGTCGACGTGGCAGCTCATGTTTTGACTGCTACTGGCCTAGTGTCGGCGAAACACAAAGCGCGATCCAGAAGATTCAATCGGCTGAAATTGGGCTTCAAAAAATGCAAACCTTGACAAATTTCTCCAAGATTCCATCATTTGACCCCGACTTGATGCCAAAGGGAACATATCGGGATTATCGGGTTTATAGGTACCAGTTCGATAAAAAAAAACGGTTCATGATTCTCGGAGATATCGAGTAAAATACAAAAAACTGGAGAAGTTTGAGAACCTCCTCCTTTTTTAAAGTCTGTTAAAAAGAAACAACACTACAAACTCTACTTCATCAAACCAAAACTCAATCCCCACTCAAATATTGAAATCAACCACACCGTAAGGAAAGACATCACACTATATTATGTATATTCAGAAAAGCGGATCTGCTGTACTAAAAAGCGGATGTCCAAAATGCGGAGCTAAACGCGGAAACACGGACACTTGGCAACACTCGTGCAGCCATATTCACACAATATTTTCTCACTCCAAAAGCTCCAGTATTACTTGAGCCCCTGATTTGTTAGCGCTATTCGTTACCAGAGGTCGAGTTTATACTAGTTTACTATTAGTAATGCGCTTGATAAACATTAAACATAAACATTTGAGCCTTGTTATCTGTCGTGACGGTTCAACTAACGAAACGGAATGACTCGTGCTTGCTCGTGCTATAATTATTTCATCACACTAGCTAGGTAGAAGCTACTTTGTTCCATAATGGTGAGCAAAACTTCTGTTACAGCCTGTTAAATATATAAATAAATATTTTTGGAACTCTTTACACAAATCGACCTAGTCCCATGGTAAGCTCAATTACCTAAAGCTTGTGATGTGGGTACCAGGCGACGATATATATAATAGATGGATACATATAGATACTTAAATTTATAGACAGCCATGACCAAGGAACAAATATTTGTGATAAATAAATACACAAAGAATGCACTCGCCGGGATTCGAACCCGGAACCTCCAGCTTTGTAGGCAGGGTCACTACCAACTGGGCTACGGAGGCTGACAAAATATATCCGTCACATAAGGTTTATCACTAGGTACCTAATAGGTATGACATCTTTTTACCCAAAATAAAAGGACGGCTAACTTTTATCTCACAGATATATATTATTCAGACATTGTGAAAGCCTTAGCCTCACAAATAAAGAGAAGTCTAACGTTACATCTATTTCTTCTTTTAGTCTCAGGAATATGCTGTTTTTAAGTAATTAATTGAATCAGGCGTTACTTTACGTATCGCGTTTTTTTGTATCGCGGAAGAGCAAAGCAATATTGTTCATCCTTTAATATGATGTTTTGAATTTTTTCCCTTTCCTCATGGCACCTTGTATGGACACTTTCTTATGTAAGGTGTTATCTTATTATCTACTTATCATAAACTCGTTTAGTCATACAGGATCTATAGTAAGCATTATTTTGCATAAACAGTGTTCTAGGTTGGAGAATCTTCCACTAATTCGTGTTGCCCTTGAAAAAACGTGAGTTTGTACACTTTTTACCTACTAAATAGAAACATGCATGACATAGCAAAGGCACCAAGATACAGGGAGAAATGTTATTGGTCCGTTTATGGCATTATAGGATTCTGATTAGGAAAATGAGAAAATCATAGGCGATTTCTTCTGAAAAACTGTATATGCCCTTGTGTACATGTATTATCAAACCGGAATCAGAAAGGGATTCGAGAGTACTGTTGACACAACAAATGACACAATATTTACAACATATACAGTATACACTGTTGTGTCAACAGTACTTTCGAATCCCATTCTAAGCGCGGTTTGATAATACAATCAATCAATTCATAAAATATAACTTTTTCTGAATCATAATACTATACATGCTTATGGGACGGGATTATATTTTTTTAGGTACACTCTTTAAGGTGGTTAGATAGTTGAGTACCTACCTAAGATACTTAACTAAATGAATATAAAAGAAAGCGTAATTTACGGCTACCAGAGTGTAGAAGTTTCACACTTCGCTTGCCGTCTTGAGACTTGAGATCTAGAATAGTACATTAAGATACAAGTGCGAAAAAATTAAGTCCGAAACGAGTGGTGCCAAATTAAAATACGACCGAAGAGAGTGTTTTAAGGGTGAAGTCACATATATATTGAAATCGGCCGTTTAGTATGAAATGCGTGAGCACGCGTACGGGTCTATAGACAAAATGCGTACGCATGCTGATATGTGTCTTCACTCTAAATCGACGCGAGTTACGAATTTCCTTCGCACGCGTCGTACGACGCTTCAGTACCTACAGGCAGGGATCGGAACCGGTTTCAAAATACCGGTTAATATTGTTCGTAAACAGTTTAAATTTCTGTTCTGTCATTAACCGATAATTAGCAATAACGTTTTCATAAAGAACGAATCAATTTCGGTTACCGGTATTTATGAAGAACAGAATTTATTTCGTTCCGTGAAACTTTATTGAACTGGTTAATATGTGTCAAGTTTGTCAATTAATTTATTTATCTATAACAGCCACTTCAACCAGCAATACACTGATATCGCATGTTAAGACTCACCTTTTTATTGTGCGGAGAAGTGACATGAAATTTAAGTGAAATTTATTCGGTAACATTTTTCTCAGAAACGTTTCTTGTCAATTATGTAATTTTCAGAAGTATGTATGTGTAATATGTGAAATGTTTCAGAAATTGCCCATCGCTAAATACAATACAATACTTTGTGCAATGCTGACAGTCAGCACCCTATTAGCGTTATTTCGGCACCAGTCACAGTTCTAGCGAGCCTGGGGTCCGCTTGGCAACCTAATCTTATGATTTAACGTAGCACTATTTTTTGTGGAAACGCCTTATTGAGATTAGAGACCGGTTTTCTCACGACGTTTTCCTTCACCATAAAGCTAGTTCTGAATATCAAATGACATTTCGTACATAAGTTCCAAAATACTCATTGGTCGAACTGAGGTTTGAACCCAGAATCTTCCAGATTGAAAGACCAACGTCTGCTACCTACTACGACTAGTAGGTCACAACCGTTTACGGAATTACACAATGCTGAAAGTAAAAACATTTAAAACACTATCTCGGACACAAACTGTCGAATAACTTTTTTTTTCTGGTTGATACATAGGTAAGGAAATGATTTAATTCTCTATTTTAAAGCTAGTTTGGTCTCTGTACGTGAAAAATCATAAAGCGGGTCAATAACACCCAATGACCTTTAAAGAAAGACCTTAGAAGCTTCGGTAGCCTAGTCGTTCAAGCACTCGACTTTCAAACAGGCGGTGGTCGGTTCGATCACCGTCCGTACCACTGAGTTTTTCGGAATTTATGTATGGAATGTCATTTGATATTTATCGATAGCTTTTCGGTGAGGAAAAACATCATGAGGAAACCTGCATACCTACATCTGAGAAGAAATTCAAAAGGTGTATGTGAAGCCTCCAATCCGCACTGGGCCCGCGTGGAGACTTGCCCATACCCTCTTATGAGAGGAGGCCTGTGCTCAGCAGTGGGACGTACATAGGCTGATGATGATGATGACCTTTAAAGTAAAGTGTCCAATGCATATTAATGAATTTTTAAAACGATTTTTCTCGGTATCTAAATTATAAAACGCAAATATGGAAAAAGTTTGCCTACTACGACGATCGAACCCGGTACCTCCATATTCCTAGTCAAAACTCAGAGCCATCGTTGTATCTCTGACATTGACATCTCTGACGTAGAAACCGGTTAATTTCGTTCAACAAAAACAAAACCTGCTGAAGAACAGTTCTCTCATATTAACCGTTTAAAAACCGGTAACCGAAAACGAGAACACTATTATTTCGGTTTGACGTCTAGAGGCAAAACCGGTTTGGTTGAAAATACCGGTATCCGATCCCTGCCTACAGGACCATTGTCAGATTTAGGTTATCGTCTTTCCGGTGGACATACAATACATAAAGTTAAGGAGTTCGTGTACTAATCTTGGGATAAAACAATTACTGGTACAACTAGGTTCCCCGTTCTACAACCCTATGTAATAAAATCGTAGCATAGACTTATAAAAGCTGTTAACTTTTGACCACCGAGTGGACAACTTTTGTTTTTTCGACTGACACGATTACATATGGCCCTCCGAAATTTCAACATGACAAGAAATAAACCACTTTTCGCACTAGTCCGTAAAAAAATCACCATCTGTACTGAAAATAGTAAATTTCGATGCAAGTGCAAAATTATTTTTTTCGATTGGAGCCCGTATGAAACGAGGGCGACAATCACCCTTGTTAAATAGAAGTTTTTAGTACAGATGGTGCCTTTTTTAGGCTCTAGTGCGAGAAGTGGGTCATTTTACGTCAGGTATAAAACTTCGGAGGGCCATCTGTACTAAAAAACGTCGTACGAGACACGTGCAAAAACGAAATTCGTAACTCGTGTTGATTTAAAATACTTACATGTTTTTCGCACTTGTGTTGTAATGTACTATTTTACACGTGTATCGAACAACTTTTTTCATAACAAGTGCCTTAAAAAGAGAAATTTACTCGTTTCACTCGGGCTCCAACTTTCACCCTCGTCGAAAAAAAAAACTTTTTGCACTTTCATCGAAATGTACTATTAAAATATCTTGACACAATAATGATGTGTGTCGTCAGATCATCACACTCTTTGAAGGAAAATTAGGTATATATGTATTTAGCTATCAACTACTTCTAGGTATTTAATATTACAATACCCAAACGTACTTATGTGGCTACATTTCAGGAGAACGGAAGCACGTGTAATTATTATATTATTACTCACTTTAAAATTAGCAATTAAATAGATTGCGATACGATAATGTATCTGAGCACTCAAGATTTGATAAAGTAATACATGGTACAATGTATGTATACCTAATGTAAACAGTGCTATGTTGTAAACATACTATACTCTAATCAGCTTCAGATTACATTTTAAAATATAAGTGCTTAGTATAATTTACGCTCTATTGTTCTTTATAACGTTAACTAACTATTAGTACACAAGTTGTAACAGAAAATAATGGTCACCCGTTTAACGATTTCCCTAACACCGACGCACATTTGCGGCAATTGTGATTCGAAAGGATGTGCCAGCGAATTTTTAAAGTAGATACTCGTACATATTTACAATATTCAATAGATACCATGTCATGTTTAGATACAAAATTAAAACTGAGAGACGAGTATAATCTTCATCGTGATAAAATACTAACATAAAATAGAACTGCCAATGTACCGCGAGTATCGAATGATGAACCTACTGATGGGGATATGTTTGAAGCCCATCTATCTAAAATAGCATTCTCAATACTGACCAATTCCAATGATTTACCGGTGAAGTAAAACACATTCTAGTCACTTCTATAGCTTGGATTGGATAACAATCAATTTCGTAGAAACTAGCTGAAGACAAGGGCCAAATCATGAGGTTGCAACCAGAAAAGTGCCATTCGTGAACAAAACGGAAAACGAATTTGTTTTCAAATAAGCATTATGTACCTTACCTACCTTAAGATAATGTTAAAAGCGAAGGAAAATAACTCTGAAATTGAACAAATTGGAAGAGCAATTGGACTAGGGATCCAAAAACCGTGATTTGTAGTCTCGCGCTTGTTATTGCACTGAAAAAAATAATTTGTTAATGGTAACCGAACTTTCGTCAACCTGTAACTTAAATAAAGTGACGAGCGAAGTAAGGCAATATCTTACCAAAATCAGTTCGGTTAATTTTCTACTAAACAATTGATGTTGCGTATTGCTAAACAATATTAGTTATATCGTGTGAAAACTGTCTGTTGTATATTACCATAAGTTCAGTTATATTTAGTTTACAATTCAGTTATTGTAGACGTGCTGTATGTTGATAACAAATTTACTGTTTGTCAAAATCTTACTGAATTCACAACTTACTTTAATCAAATTTTCTGCTACGCCTAAACCAACTGGCTCAGTAATGTTTAACATAACTTTTTTGTTACCTATAACCAATTTAGAGTATTATTTTAAGCAATTTGTTTCATTATATTTAACCAAATTATTTGCCTGCATGTAACCAAACGAATAGGTTATACACGACAAAAATACGTTGTTCATATACAGCCAAATGTTTAAATTATTTTGACCAAATAGTTTGCCTACTTCTAACCAAATGAATAGGTTATATATACATGACAAAAATACGTGGTTCATATACAGACAAATATCAAATGAGTTGTAAATAGGGCTCGCTGCCTGTATAAAATCCAGTACGTCTCATCGTCACCTTTCTTATCCCCTGGGTGATGAGACGTACTGGAATTTATACAGGCAGTGAGCCCTATTTACAACTCATTTAACTACAAGTTATAAGCCACATCGATGATTACCCAAAAATAAGTAACACTAAACGAGCATTTTAATTAACTTTATTAATTGTAATAATAGAAACATTCAAATAATAGAAACATTCATAGTAATTTATAAGAACGGTATAGTAATCAAAATAATCAATCAATCAATAATACAATCGCGAGCAACAGTACTTTTTGCATCACTTTATAGGTTTTCATTGCACAGAGTATCTTTGTAAACCAATTTATTTTTCTAAATTATTTTACGAGTAATTCCATTATTTTGCTTGATACATTAGCTTCAGAGTCTCTTTGATTACAAGGAAAATGAAGAAATTAAAATTATTTGGTTTACAAAGACATGACATGTTTTGAAATGTCCTTATGTAACCTTCTAATCCCCATTCCCGAAGGTAGTCTCCAAGGGTGTCTGCTGGTGGAGGTACAACTTCCATTTTGGAATATTCAAGTAACTTGACATACATATGTCATACGCAACGCAAAAAAAGCGTTTGGTTATTTCTATGCTAAGTATTGTCTATATAATGAAGTACGTTTGGTTACACATTGTATTTTATTTGGTTAGATAAAGCGAATGGTCTGCTAGAGTAGCAAACCCGTATTTGGTTTTACTCTACTAGACAAAACTGGTTATATGTAACAAAACTATGTATTATAATAGCAAATCATTGTTGAGTTAAATCTAAACAATTTTATGTTATGGATAATAACATCGTCTTTGTTAGAAGCTAGGACTTGGTTTTTGTTGCATATTGTCAATGCTTACTCTTAAATTAGACCAAGCGGTTTATTTACATGTGAACACTTGAATTTGTTTACTGTTTTAATGTAAGACGTATACAAGCATTTATTTACGAATAGCCCAACTTAGAATAACATTATCCGTTTGGTTTTTAATACGCAAACCTGTTTGTTAATAGAAATTAACTTTAGTAACGCCATACCGAATTATGGTTAATGATGAAATAGCCAAAGTAGTTCAGTTAAATATTTTTTTCAGTGTGTCAAGTAGGGTGTTACCTACCTACTTTTAAGCACATTATCTTGGAATTATATAGGAGTATGCTGTAGAAATTAGAGCGTTAAGAAGTATGTGTGGTGTACGTATGTGTGATCGGATCAGAAATAGCGTTATAAGAGAGAGATGTGGAATGGAAGAAAGTGTAGTAACCAAGATTGAAAAAGGGATGCTTCGGTGGTTCGGGCATGTTGAAAGGATGGATGAAAGTAGATTGACAAAGAGAATATATGCTGAGGAGATGGATGGTAGGGTCGGAAGGGGACGGCCAAGGCGAGGATATTTAGATCAAATCTCTCAAATCTTAACTAAAGGCCAGATCCGCAGTACCCGTAACCGACGAGTATGTATGAGAAGATGTATGGATGTTAGCGAAGCGAAGGAAGTTTGCTGCAAGGATCGTAATATGTGGCGTTCAGTGGTTTCTGCCTACCCCAATGGGATACAGGCGTGAGTATATGTATGTATGTATAGGAGTATCCTAACTGCTATAATGGACCTATGTAAAGCGGCAATTACGCTAGTCAACGAATCAACGTACAAGGTTGTCAGGCAAACCCCCAACGTTTGCATGCGGCGGATAACCAAGTGTAGATAATTGCCACTTAGCAACAACGTTGCATCTAAAATGGCCAAGCTGCTATTTTTGTAAACACTTTTATCTCTAAACTAGTCGAAACATCCTGTTAAATTAATTTACAAAAGTCTATTTCAACGGGTTGACGTAAGAGCGATATTGCGATATAGCTCCGGTTTCCGGGACAGGTCGCTTGGTCGCGGACGTGCGATAGTGTTATCAGCGAGGTGGATGATCGATATATCGCTGTTTGTGGACATAGAGCAGCTACATTGTTATAATACTTGTAACGGTGCCAGGATGAAATGTGCAATACAACAATTTGGATCCAGCTTACGATTTTGTTCCGGTCGCATTGGAGACAGCAGGGTCGTGGTGTTCGGAGTCATACAATTCTGGTGAAGGATTTGGGAAGGCGTTTCAGCGACAGAGGTTGTGAATTGTGATCCTTCTTACCATCTCCAAAGAATTTCGCTTGCCGTCCAGCGCGGCAATGCTGAGAGCATTTTTGGCACCTTTGCACGGGGGACGGGTCGCAATGGGGCTATTCAGTTTTAGTTTAGATAGGTTACCATTAATTTAGACGTGCTTAGCGAAAAGGAGCTTTTCCTTTTGAAATATTGAAATAACATTTAAATTGATTGACAATTTTTTGTGAATTGGATCCTTGTCCATAAACTATGTCCATTTTAGTTAGTGTTAAGGTTAATTTGTATTCTTGTAAATATCTTTCTGAATTATAAAATACTAGTGACCCGCACCGGCTTCGCATGGGTACTATACCTACATAAAAACCTTCCTCTTGAATTACTCTAATACCTATGTAAAAAAAATCTCATCAAAATCCATTGCGTAGTTTTAAAGATTTAAGCGTACAAAGAGACATAGGGACAGAAAAAGTGACTTTATTTTATACTATGTAGTGATGATGTATGTATGTATGCTATAGAATATTATAGGAAACACCCAACACATCATCAGCCTATCTCAGTACACTGCTGGACGTAGGCTCTCCTAATGCGTATAATAGACGCATTAGGGGGTAAATGCCCTTAACTTAATCGCCACGCTGGGCAAGCGGGTTTCTGGGCGCAGTAATGTGTCCACTATGATAACGTAACATCATCAATCTTCTATCAAAACATGATCAGCGACACTTTAATCCCTTAGTCGCCTCTTTCGACACCCGCGAGACTAGTTGGGGAGCTGATAAATGTATTTTCTAATTATCTTGTAAGCTTATAGGTAATATGTTCGGGACCCTCACGTCAGCCGTTTTCAGTCCTCGGCTGGATATAGGCCTCTCCTATTCTGCATCTGTGCGCATAGGAGGTAATATTATTATATTAAATGCCCATGATTACCACGCTGGGCAAGCGAGTTGACGAACGCAGTAGTGTACCTATCCACTATGACGACGCTGTTGCTCATCATCAATCTTCAAATACAAGTATGGTCAGTGACAGTTCAACGTTCGTGCCCCTCATAAAATCTAAACTTACCCAATAATTAAATGACAATAAGAGCTAACTAATAAAGCACTCATCTTCACGGCATTACTTATATCAAAGTAGGTATTTATATATTGCTATTCACGTAGGTTTTACCGCATAGGTACGAAATTTGTAATCTGATAAATTCGGTATCTAACAATACGTGGTATTGATTGTAATTTAGTTGTAGTCTAAATCTAAAATAATATGGTGATTCAAATTTGGCTGATAAAAATAATTGTGAACGGCACCAATAACTACAGCTGACGTCAAAGATACGTGTACACTTTTGCATCTTCACTGTTTCAAGAAGGGATAAGAGTGTTATAACATGTACCTATTTAGGTGTTACGATATTACTGTATACAATATTGTAAAGCTTTGTACAAACCAAAAATATCGGAGAGCGAAGCAATGAGTCCAGCCAGATTTACACCTGCCAGTTATTGCTGCAAGTTTTGAAACAAAACTATATGCAAGAAAGAGATGCAGATAATGTCCTGCTTGCTTTTACCTACGGGTAGGTAATTGAATCTCAAAACTTCCAGTATTACCTAATGAATAACTTGCTAGGATAAATTCAGCTTATGAACAAGGTCCAAGCCTTGCATCTGCATCCCAACTCACAAGCTAAAGGTGCATTTCAATTTCGGCGAATCACGTTTTGTGTAACGAACGAATTTCGTAGAATGGGGTACGTATAGAATGAGCGAATGCTCGTATGGTCTAAATGCATCTTAATAAACACCCCACCCTATGTGCACTGTAAGCAGAATAATATGTTTATCAAAGGTTTTATTTTAGGTATAGGTATTTATTTCTGATACTGCGTATGACAAAAGTGATTGTTGCTGGAGCAAGGGGCAGGCCTTTGAATGCCCGAGGTTGATCAATGATGAACTAGCAGGAAATATACATATGTTAGAATCTGTAATAGGTAAGAAACAGTAGCGATTGACGTTATTTCTTTGATCCCGTCAATGTTTCCATAACTACTTAAGGCACTGATCTCACCGCGAGCTACTAAGCTATTAGGTAACTGTGGGCTAAAAACACGAACAAACGATAAGCACTCCCGTGTAAATAAAAGAGACACGGCGATACTCACCCGACGGTGATAGCTGATAGCTGGGCAAGTATCGCCGCGTCTCTTTTATTTACACGGGAGTACGTATCTTTTGTTCGTGTTTATAGCCGACAGTTCAGCTCGCGGTGAGACCAGTGCCTTAGGGCCATACATAATACTTTAGGGTTTTTTTAGTATCTGGCGGCGTGTGAATTGCAGAATTATTGTTTTTGAAGGATTATCGGAGACGCCAAAATGATTAAGTATCTATTCTGTCATTATCTATTTAATCTCTTGGTCCCAATATGATAATTATGATATATCGGACAGCTATGACATTTTTAGATATCTCCAATAATATTTAATATAATTGTTTATCTTAAAGTAAAACCACTTTCTAAAATGTTATTATGCTTATGTGCCTGGGTTACACCGATAAAGTATTTCACGTTACTTCTGTTGATATTTCTAATGTTAACAGCAAAATCTAACTTAATCTTATAATCAGCACATAAAATGGCATATCCTTTTGGTAATTCCGTATAGTTAAAGCATAACTTCCACTAGCATACAAGCTCTCTAAGAAAAAATGATGATGAGTAAGGCCATTTTATTTCAAAGTTGTTAATTCCAGTTTTTCTTTAATTTGGAACTTTTAATCCGCCAGCGCAGAGATGTGCATAATACCCTGTCATAGCTTTTCAACATACTGTTTAATCCTACTTCTCCACCATATTTAACTGAGAGATTTAGTTATCTAGCTATAGTTAGTGATCACCACTTACGTTCAAGTCATAATCTCATCCTTGCTATACCCCCTGACAAGACACAATCCTATGCTAAATCTTTCACCGTACGCGCTGTGAAGTTATGGAACGGTTTGCCTCTATCCCTCCGGCAGTGCTAGTCTGTGGCATCATTCAAGGCTAATCGATGTGGCTATCCACCAACGATGATTTAGTTCATTACTGACATTTTAATACTTTTATTTGTAATATATATTTTTTTTATAATAGATAGAATCGAATACTAAGGCTAGAATCGAACCCCCAGCTTTCGCGGCTGGCACAACCTACTCATAGTATTGAGCCATGGATATTGGATATAGTCTAGTCCGATGAATTATTCGAGTATCTATGTATAATTATTTTAAGGCACCGGTCCCTACGGTCACAAGATTAAAAATATTTTACGAGAGATTAAGTATTACATTTAGCAGCAACAATTGAAGTGGCGAGCTCTCGTGTCGGATAATAGTCACCGGACAGTAGACCAAAACTCACTTTGGGTCGCTGAGCCAGCGTAGTTAGTGTAAGTTAGTTAAAATATAAACCGTTCAGCTATTATCTACGGAGCTCTAAAAAGTGTAAACACGATGCGTGCAGATCCACGCACGCACGCAACTTTTTGCCGGTCGTAATGCGATGAAATCAAATCACATTGTTCCTCTCGACAGACGAGAGTGACATCGTCGCGTGCGCAGCAGTCGACGCCCCGCGTTTCTCCGGGACCATGCCGCGTGACCGATCGTTGCAGTTTAAGATATACTTAGGTATAAAAGTATTTAATTAGGTAATATATCAAACATGCAGGTAATTATCTTTTGCTTCATATAGACGACTCCTTTGCTCAAAGGTTAACTGGAAGAGATCCCTTACAGGGATAAGTTCGCCTTTGTACCTGTCAAATTCTTTGTAAAAATGTGTATTTTTGCCTGTGTTTTGTGTACAATAAAGAATTTACATACATACATACATACATGCTATTTCTTTCTAAAACGAAATGATTACCTAGATATTTGTTGTTTGCGTTTATTATGAGCTCACCCCTGCGTACTAAATCAAACAAACAATCACTTCGCCAGCATCTCAACGAAAGTCTGATTTGGTTTTTATGATGTAAATCATCTCGGTGATGTAATTTTACATGTAAAATGAAAATCGGCGGCTGAAAGGTTAAGACATTCACCCCGTATTAAATGTATAAGGTGAATTTAGACCAGAAATTCGTTCGTTACACAAACCGTGATACGTTGACATTCGTGGGGGATAGAATGAGCGAATGCTCGTTTGGTCTAAATGCACCTTTAGCACGTTATAGTGACTGTCCTCCACGAAATGCTTGGCCGTGTGGTGACGGCAGTAAGAACACATTTTGTCACCAGTGTCAACACCCCAACTCATCCCATGGGTGTCATAAAAGTCGACTAAGTGAAGTGTCACTGACTATTTATTTATTGCATATTGATGATGGGCAGCAGCATCATCAATAAATCATCAATAATATATATCATCATAGTGGAGTGGACACACTACTGCGGACGACAACCCGCTTGCTGCTTGGCGTTTACCTCCTAAAATGCCTCCATACGCTTAGGAGAGGCCTTTGTCCAGCTGTGGACTGATTATGATATGATGTGTGCTTCGGTTTTCAATTATGTTTTAATCGATCTAATATCCTGTCGACGAAGGAAACGTTTCTGGACGGAGACAATCGGCCGCTAATCGTGAGAACCGCAATGTCCGGCTCGGCCCGTTCATTTTCATTTGCTCGTAGTTTTTCTCGTCTCGTCTCGTGACGCAATCGCGGATGTGCTCGGTTCCTATTACCGATGTAATTATTGCGTTTGTTCATTAATCGCATACTAAACCGGTATCATAAATATAGATTAATCGAACTTTGGACTTTTAAGTATTCCGATTCTATCTAGACATATTTATTAAATAAGTTCACTTTCGCAGCACTATTCATCATATTGATTCATTAATAGTAAGTACCTACCTCAGGGTTTTATTTTTATTTAATGATCAGATGATAATTTTTAGGGTTCCTCAGTAACCTATAGTTTCACCATGTCCATGTGTTTTTTTATAATTTAATTTAATTAATCCTATATTGTGTGGTATGGTATCAATTATCAGTGAATATAAGAAAATAATGACTTGATTGAAGGCAATACTTTTTTTTCAAATACAAATAATTTTCAGTTAAGATTTTCAAATCAGAATACTGATTAGGAAAAAGCACAAAAACAATTGTTCCGCAATAAATCATTAACTTGCTATGGGGGTTGCGTGGGGGCCATACCTACGAAATCTTTTTTTCAACGATATATACTGAACTAAATCTTTAGGTAGGTACCTATTTACTTGTACGGACGGGCCTATCTACTATTTTAATTACATCCTCTACGTTTAGATTTTCATATGGCAACTGTTCATAGTATAATGTTGACTTTGTACTGTCGATTTTTTTTTGTGGAACAACTGAAACTCGTGAATATTTTTTTGAGTTGTCTTTTTTAAGCAGTGACACTATGTACATAAACTTAAATATTAGATATCATATAGCAAAGAAAAAATAGGTACTTACCGAAGTTTTCCAAGGCCTCCAGCGTCAACCCCCAGCGTTGGAAAACTTCGGTCTTCTTTGGTTATATGACATCGAATATTTAAATTTGGTCATAAATAATGTCGTTTTTGTAGACATCTCTTCTCTTTATCAACCTAACCTAACCTAATGTAAATTAAAAGGTACGTACCTACCTGCTATCGTATATTAGGAATACAATACTAACCTAAACATGGATGGAAAGCAAAGACCTTGGCAATAGCCTTGCTCGTGGAAAGCGACGATGCGGAAGCGTCATGCATTGTCTCGGAGACACGGGTGAGGTAACCGACCAATGACTTGTGTGTTCACTATAATTCTTGAGCAACGCGAGAATAGGTACCTATGCTACCTACGTCCTTACTATGAGCTGGCTGCGTGAGTTAACTGTACATACTTACATTAGCATCCTATATCAGTCCACCGCTGCACATAAGGAATCTCGTATTAATTATATATAAAAATTACTTTCTACCTCCACTCTCTTGCACCGATAGGTACTAGAATCGTGGATACTGTTCAATTCGAGGCTTATATAAAGACTTGAACTCTTAAGAGAACATGTACCACAATCGACGTGTTGCCTCCTTGTCACACTTACGTATAAATCTACGAGTGCGAAAAACAGGCAACACGGTCATGTTTTACGGTAGGCTCTCAGTCTTGAATTGGCTTGTTTTCATGCGGAGGTATGAAATGGAAGAACCTGTCTTTATAGTTCGAGTATTTAATCCTAGAAATGAGCCTTACTTCACAAGATTAATAGTGTAACCAGTCAGAATACATTTGTCACCACCCCAACTCCTCCTGCGGGTGTCGTATGAGTCGACTAAGGGATTGAAGTGTCACTTACCATTATTTAATAAAAGATTGTTGATGGGCAGCAGCGTCATCATAGTGGATACATTACTGCGATCGCCAATCCGCTTGCCCAGCGTGGCGATTATGGGCATTTACCTCCTAATGCGTCTATACGCATAGTTAATAGGAGAGACCTACGTCCAGCAGTGGACTATCATAGGCTGATGATGATGATGATGACATTAAGAGCGGGATGAACAGAGAGTAGATTAGCTACTCGAAAGCCCTCGTTTCTTGATGCGGCCAGCTCATACTGCTCATAGTAAGGACTCAACTTTGAGATAATGTCAGCGTGCGTGTTTCCGCCAGGGAAGTCGGCTGTTAAAGCCAAGGACATAACAAACTTTAGTCAAAAACGGTTTTAATTGATCAGTACTTTTGTGGTATTTCTTACGAGGGAAATTAGTTTTTTTCCGTAGTTTGTCATGAAACACAGGAAACATGTAGTTTAGGTACTAAATTGTTTACAAGTAAAATTTTAATGCTCATCAAGAGATTTGTGAAGTTTTTTTAGACCGGTAAAAAACCGGTATCCGATCTCCATACAAAAGAACGGTTCGAATTCCGTTCTTTTTCGTTCTTCGGTATCTATTTTTTTTTTTGTTAATGGAGTAATTTGAAAATACGGTGTTTATAATTAGGTACATAAAATGTTGAGTACGTACCTACTACGTAAAAAGTGTAAAACATTTTAAATATTGAGCTACCTATTTCAATTAATGAGATAGAACTCTACTCGGGCTTCCATGGCAGAGGTGTTGTCGTTCAAAATAATGCGCGTTATTTAGTTATATTCCTCGGAAGCAAACAAATTCATACATAATAAAATTAGGTACACACCTAAACTATGAAAATAAGTGGCAATTCACTGAATAAATGGAATAATTTATATCACTTTCTCGTGGCTGTTTTTCCGATGCTAGCATTTTTTTATTTACTCCTACGACTATTATCAAACCGCGATGAGAAAGGGATTCGAAAGTACTGTTGACACAACAGTGTATAAGTCAATCTAGGATGTATTCATGGTTATATTCAAATATTCATAGTTTAAGTGCAGAGACTTACAGACAATAAATTAATTAATAACTCACTACATCTATAAACAACTCTTTTCTTGGTAAATGTTGTGTAATTTTTTGTGTCAACAGTACATTCGAATCCCTTTCTGATTCCGGTTTGATAATAATAATAAGTATTAATAGTTCCACGAGCAAAAAGGAGATAATCGTAGTAACGATGAACCGTAATATTTTACCTTTTTGTTACTCATCGTTAACAACATCTTATCTGACACTTGACACATTTTTCAATAAGTAATGTAATGTTGGTATATCAATAAACAAATATTTATCGCCGGACATGGTGTTACGTTCAGTGCCATATTTGGTAAATATGTAAACATTTACTAAATTCGCTGCATTGATTTGAGCTATACACATGGTATAAAAATATCCGAGAAATGTAATAATTACCTACTTAAAAATGATTTTCTACTAAACAAGGCGGAAAAATATATTGCACGTATGATAGTTATAAGGAAATAATTAATCATATGCATGCCGTCATTTATCTATAGCAGCGGTCGGCAACCGGCGGCCCGCGGGCCGCATGCGGCCCGCGAAGGGGACAGTTGCGGCCCGCGGACCTCTTTGACTATTTTGTATATCGTGTATGTTAAAATCACGAACCTCATCAAAGCTTATACACATTAAAAGAAAACTTAATTATAAAACGGGGGCCACAATTATTATTATTAAAATATATGTATTTCTAGTCTGTGGCATGGCAACAGACAGAGTGGCGTAGCAATACGGGCTCTTGTTGTCTCGTTTTTCCCCCCGCGCCCTTTTCACACCGCCGCGTTATATAGTATAATCTCGAGGGGCCGCACATAGTGTGCCACTAAGAGGGACAGACATAGTCACAGACTACTAAGAAGATACTACGTATAGTGACGTATTCAACGCATTTGTCTGGCACTTAGATTTAGCATCTACGTGCCACACACACAAAAAATAGTGGCACAGTGATAAGGACGGACGATTATCGTTCCTTTTCACTTCCACTAGTAAAAAGTTTCATAAGACCATCCCTTTCGTTCTTGTTATTATTATAACGTTCTCAAATCCATATCCATATTCTATATCCATGTATAATCCACAATCCTACGGACTAAATTCACATAATTATGATTGACAATTAAAATGTTACCAGGAACAGCAAAATAAAAATAATAAAGGGACAAATTGTAAAGTACTAAATTTAATAAGAGTATAGTTTCAAATTCAAATAATAATAATTGAAAATCGCAATGCAATTTACCTTTGCAGTCTGGCCCTCTTATATTGAAAAAAGGAACATACGTTTTTCGATGTATTGCCGTGAAAGTAAATTGGTCTACCTTATCTTTGAACTTTAATTTTGTACCGGGTTTAAGAGGCGAAGTAAAAAACTTCTTGAAATACCAACAATGTCCGATGTAGTCATAACACGCTCGGCCTCGCGAGCTGCCGCACCTCTGTCGGACGCTCCGGGTTTCAGCCCTACGCGCAGCTCGGCCCGCGGCCTTCGCAAGGGTTTGTAGTGAACTGTCGGGTCTGGAGCCCTCCAGTTCGCTTGTTAAGACAGTTAGGTAGGACAGTTGTACCGCGTGGGCTTGATCGTGACGGTACGGGCCTTCGGCCCTACGCGCAGCTCGGCCTGCGGCCTTCGCAAGGAATCGAACCATCGGATCTCCAGCCCTCCAGTTCGCTTGTTAAGACAGATATGGCAGTTGTACCGCGTAGGCTCGATCGTGACGCTCCGGGCCTTCGGCCTACGCGCAGCTCGGCCTGCGGCCTTTGCAAGGGTTCGAAGCGAACCGTCAGATCTCCGGCCCTCTAGTTTCTTATTAAGACAGATAGGGCAGTTGTACCGCGTGGGCTCGATCGTGACGCTCCGGGCCTTCGGCCCTACGCGCAGCTCGGCCTGCGGCCTTTGCAAGGGTTCGAGGCGAACCGTCAGATCTCCGGCCCTCTAGTTCGCTTGTTAAGACAGTCAGGTAGGGCAGTTATACCGCATGGGCTCGATTCTGACGCTCCGGGCCTTCGGCCCTACGCGAAGCTCGGTCTGCAGCCCTCTGGCTCGGCTTATTTAGCTACTGGGGTAGTTGTACGCTAGGTAGCTAAATTTTCTTGGAGCTCGGCCTTTGGCCTCGCTTTAAATTACTTACAGGCGTGCATTAGGGTGAAGCTACGGGCCTTCGGCCCTTCGCAAGGTTGGCCTTCGGCCTCCCACCCTGAAGCTCGCCCTTTGGGCTCGCTTAACATAGATTTACATCGGTTCTGGCAATGTTCCGTCCCTTCGGCAGCGAGACCTTCAAATGCGCCCAATATTACTGGGGCTCGGGACCCCGAAGTGAAGCCTTTGGCCATCCATGGGGTCGGTCTACGCCGGCCTCCCGACCTAAAAGCTTGCCCTTCGGGCTTGCTTAACTTACTCGGGATTTTGGCTGTTTGTTCCTGGGCGCCGTCATCTTGAATTTCATCCAATTTTTTTTTCAGATTATCACTCCTGGCCTACATAGTGCCCGTATGCCAAATTTCAGCGCAATCGGACCATTATTTAGCAAATTTCATATAAATGCCTTTTTGTCCAGCACTCCAAAAAAATTTTTTTGGAATCTGGTGAGCCCAAAGTCATACACATGGATTTCCAGTTGCCAGCTCGATCGGATTAAATAAAAATAAAAAAATCGTCGATAAGATGTTATTTGCATAGTATATTGCTATATTCGACTCTTCCTTATTTTGTCCTTATTGGCAACCGATAAAGTGAGTTTTTTTTCGAACAAAAGCTACATATTAACAAAGTGCGGCCCGCGGCATTTTCGCTGACTGCTATGTGGCCCTTGGATGCTAAAAGGTTGCCGACCCCTGATCTATAGGTATCTAAACAATAAATATTTCCTCACCTTCCTATAGAGCTACTGTACACCTACGATCAATAAAGTTTTTATGAACGTCCATTTGCCTGTTTAATACCAATACCTACTCGTCCTAGTCTCGATCAGATATATCAGAGCGTCTAGGATGCTCGCAATTGTCTGAACAGGACTCTATTGTCGTGGGGTTAGAGTGCAAGTTTAGATATTTTTGAGCACCAGGGCAAGAATTATCGAAAAACATCTCCTTTTAAGGTGCATGCAGATTTGCAGACCAAACGAGAATTCGCTATCCTATCCCCCACTCTACAAAATCAACGAATCATGTTTTGTGTAACGATCGAATTTCGTAGAGTAGGGGGTTTGAATCGAGAATGCTCGTTTGATCTGAATGCACCTTAACGGAAACTCAAATTTTGGGACTATTTTTTTAATTACCTATCTAAATCGAATCAGCTCGTGATTCTGATTCAAATGAGCCTAAGCAGATTGGAAGAATCAGGTTTTCCAGATCTGGAAGAATCAGTTTTTTTTCGGAAAATGCCCAGTTTAGTATCAATTAGCTAATTAAGGAGATGAGGAGATTTTTTTCGCGATATCTTGCCCCGCGATTTTTGGTTATCGTTAGTGAAAATTGCTCAGCATGAGTAGCGTGACCGTCCCGGGCTATTAGTACCTACAAGATCAAAAAATCAGCCTGAAGACAAAAACGAACATTATAATATCCCTTTGCGTGCAACCACAATTACGTATAGGTATTCTTGCACCCTAAAATTCACCTGAAACCACGGCTGAGAGACCCTATCGTTTTACAAGCGGGCGAGGGTATGGTGTTACCTGTAGTTATTCCCGGCGACTCGCGTAGCATTACAGTGACCGCAGCGAAACAAAAACAAATCGAGAGAATGTCCTCAATCGTACGTGCGTGTCCTGACTCTCGCCAGGGCTGCCTCCGTAGGTGACTGTATGTGTAGGTACACCTTGTGTTATAGGAATTAATGAAAATGTACTTTTATGTTATTGAAGTCTGATTACGGGCAGCAGCGTCATGGTATAGGTAGTAGAGTTAGACACATAAACTGCAATTGCCAACCCGCATGCTCAGTTGCCCATTATGGTGATAGTTTACATTCATCGAATTGGATTTACACGTAGGTATTTTAACCTTTACCTATACATATAGATGAAGCAAAAATAATTTTGATTAAAATCTCAGTTACTTAAACACCAAAGTTAACTGCTAGGTTTTAGGAAATCTAATTTTTAAACTAGTAAAACCCCTCTTTATTGTCATTCCGTGGTTCTAGAGGGATTCGAATTAGTTGTGCGTACTTTTTTATCATTGTGAAACATCGGTATAATATATACTTTTTTACATCTATACCATAGATTGTCATAATATTCAAGAGTTTATTTATTAAATTCTTTAAAATAACGGTTGGTAGACACGCCACGAGTTTCACGCTGATTTTCAAGAAAGTGTAGCCAGGTACTTACATGCCTTCTGAAAGACGCAAAAGAGTTGCGTGCTAAAATTTGTTTTTAAAGATGCTTGTAATTCTTCATAAAAAAAAGTTTACAGAATTATTTTCTAAGCACGTGTATACGTATCTGGACTACCTTCAAACAGTCAAAATAAATGTGAATCATACATCTCACTGGCAAATATAGTGTCAATAATGTGTCGGTAAAGCCAGTGCTCATTGACTTTGCGGTTGGAGGGGCTGATCGTTATTAAATAGACGTTCGGGTCTTTCCCACTCCGATAATCTTTGATGTTAATGAGGAAAACCTATTCCGTTTTCCGGTATCTATTGACGGCAATCCACAATATTTGATGTTATCTGGTAATTTTATCCATGCGGTGCGTATTATAAATTATAATTATTGTGACTAGTTTCATTAGTTGTAATTATTTTTGAGTAAATTTTCAACCCAAAGTCCGTAGTGCTTATTTTATCCGATATATTTCAAAAGTAACTACATTTTACTACCTACCTTAATACTTAATACAACTTACTGTTTATCAGAATCAGTAGGTATCTAACACGTATTTGGTACATAAAACTAGAGGAATCACTAGCAAATTTAGCAACCCGTGGTTCTCAGCTCTGATTGGAATATGCACCGCGTACCAAACTGGATGTGTTGCCTCTCTGTTGCGCTTGGAAAGTCATACGTAAATGTGACAGGGACTACAGTAGGCCTACCTACCGCGAACTACGATCGACACGTTGCCTTCCTGTTATACATATGTACGAATTTGTAATTCAACAGAGAGTTCAAAGTCGTAGGCTGTAGTACGTGGTAACCCTCCGGCAAGCCTAGCCTCCCTACGATTCCTCTGAGCCAGTAAAGTAATTCGATTTTCAAGCTCCACCAAACTTCAGTGTGCTTAGCATGAACTGCCATACTGCCATTTACGTTCTATCCCTATCGAGTCGTATGGACGGAAAGCAGTAAGTACCTACAGCGGCCTTACCGTGAACTTAAAATCTGCCGAGGATTTCTAGGAAACACTCTAATAAAGCCATCGTTGGAGTGTTAGAGACAAATTCTCTACATTTCAGAGTTCGCGGTTATTATCACCTACTGGTCTATTGGCCAAGCCTGCTACCGCGAACACCGAAGTTCGTTAACTTGTCTCTGTCACTCTAATAAGGCCTTCGTTGGAGTGACCGAGTAAAATCCCGGAAATTTGCGTACTTCGGTGTTCGGTAGCAGGCCTGGGTAAGCACCCAGGCCTGTCTAAGCAGACAAGTTGCCAATCGCTAGCGCTTCATCGTTAATCGCAGCTGTCTTTGTCGCACTAATATGAAAGAGTGACAGAGAGGGAAAACTACGATACGCTACTAAGCGCTAGCGATTGGCAACTTGGCTAAGCATCCTGATTCCAGAACCTTCAGAAGCTCTCGTCGACATCCCTAACGCAACGGCGAGGCGGGGGCGCGGGCGGAAGCCGCAGGACATCCGACACGTACAGGAAGCAGAACCAGTTCCCTTTGTCCCGCCCAGCCTCCCCCCGCGGTCGCCCGACCGCATTCCGAGCCTCGCTAGGCTGAGGCACCCTGCTCCCGAGGCCCGAGGAACACGGAGGGAGGTACAAATACGTGATCACTTTCTGATCTGCCACGCACCGTCTATTTCGAAATAAGCGTACGTACTTAACCAAGCTGCAATAATCGAATACTTATTAATCTTATTACTTACTCGTAGTAGATATTTTCGTATATTGCGATAAGTTCCACGGTAGTAACAGAGGGGTAACAGATATTAAGATAACACTTTTGTATCGTTTTTGCTCTCTACTAAAAAGTCAATAAAACTTTGATAAGTGCAAAGAAACAAGTTTTTCGCGAGGTCTACATTCTACAACTCCCAGAGCTCTACCTACTAAATGAGCAAGTTAGGAAAACTAAAACTTAATATTATTATGGTCAAAGTCAAAGCCATGGTCAAAGTCGATATGCAGTTGTAAGTAGGTTGGTAGGTAGGTACTAGGTACCAACTTATTTAAGAAAGTGATGTACTGTATATAAAGATTAGGAGTTAAGGGGTCTCAAGATAATAGCTTCGTATCTTCGAGCTTTATGTACAAAACAATTTAATTATTTTCCAAGAATTCCAAATGGCGTTCATAGATTGACACGTGATTCTGACAAAAAGAAAACGTGTTGGATATGTTAATAAATAAGGCTTCGACGTGCGCATAATTAAAACTATGTAGGTAGTAATATGAAGGGTCCACGGAAAAAAACAATTCCAGTGCTTAAAAAATTCACAAATTTGCACCTTATTCCGTAAAAAGTAAGGTGATTTTTACTTTAATTTGAATTGACTAGACATGGTCTTTCCGTGGATCCTTCATAATTATGTACGAACTTTATTATTATGGTAGTAGTAAATCAAAGCATTCATTTAGTAAACTAACCAAAATTACAAAAAAAAACACAATAGGATAATAAAAAAAATACGTTAAAAACTAACTCCTAAATGGTTTCCAAAACATAACATAAGGCCTACTAGCGCGCACTTCGACACTCGTAAATTTCGAGGAAATATCTGTCTCTGAAATTCGCGGTTTTATTTGTCGAACAAGGGCAACAGGCGGAATGGCTTTATCGTGATTTCCAAAAATTTAAGTCGTTGCGATTTTATTATTATTCCCAGAGCATTTCACAATTACTTGGTATTTAAAATTCGAGTCAAGTTTACTAACTAGGTACTGGCCTACTACCGCGAAAAACTAAGTTCGTAAATTTCGAGGATTTTTCTTTGTCACTCCAACGAAGGCGAAGGCATTAGAGTGAGAGAAACAAATCCTCGAAATTTACGAATTTTGCTTTTCGCGGTAGGGCCGCTGATTTAATTTCCGACTTTCCGCATTTTATACGCCTTGTTTACCGAGAACTATTGCGTCGGAATTACAAAACCAATACAAGTATCATAAAAACGCGTAGTAGTAGGTACTTAAATCATCTCAGTACAGATAGTCACTATATAAAACAATTTATTCAAACTTCATTCGCTACCCATATTAAATTTGCAAAATGTAAACTCGAAGAGTTTACCGATAACGCCCATAGAAAAAAAGTTTTGTGCCTTTAAATTGACATGAACTGGTTTGCTACACTAAAAAACGTGATGACATAATCCTAGAGTAGAAGAACACCGTTTTCCCTGCCACAACTAACATTCCAGACCCGGTTCTAAATACAACTCAGACCAATTTTCTCTAAAAATAAATCAGCTCCGTCTAGCAGAGATGATTAAATCGCCAAATGTCTCCACGAAGCGGAAAAGCGTCGGTAGCCCGAAATAGCGGCTGAATATTTCCGACTCGAACGCGGGTGAAAAGGTACCTACCTATACGTTAGGCTGGTATAGTAGTACACGGGCGATAGAAAGCTACTGACAGAGAGTTTTGCTACTTTTATTTAATTTAAGTGTTTGAATTTTTAACTGTACAATGTCTTATGTTTAGGACAATCGTTTTATCGTTTTTTAGAGTTCCGTACCTCAAAAGGAAAAAATTGAACCCTTTAGGATCACTTTGTTGTCCGTCTGTTCGTCCGTCTGTCTGTCAAGACCCTTTACCTATCTATATATTTAAACTATATACTGAGGCTGTGAAAAAATCTAACGTTTACATGAACGTAAAAAAATATTTACGTTTGTTTATGTCGCGAAAAACACGTTCAAATTGATTAGGTACTTTCCGTATGTCCCGTACCTAGATACCGTTTCTAGACTTGAAACTTTGTTTGTAGACTCTTCAGCAGTCAGCACTAATATAACATAAGTTCTTTTTTGGGTTTTTCGTAATTGATCCCCTAAGGGATAAAAAAAGGGCTTTCCACGGGAAACGTCCCAATTCATATTACTATCTCTTACTGAAGCTAATTGAGGCAGAAAGATAAATTCGGCCGTTTCCATGAAAATACGAAGGAAAAACATTTCGCACTACATCTGTAAAATATCTCGCAACGATCGCAACGAGTACGCAGCTGCTGCAAAGCTAGCCATGGATTGCAAGTATCTATTAAAAAAATATTGGCAACTTGGTAGGTAATATCAATATTGTCTTTCGAATAATGCAACGAATAATTTCTAAAGTGCATTTTTATATTTATTATAGCAATATGACTCTTTAGTGCGTATTATACAAACCTATGTAAAGTCGGCGTGCGCGCAACTTCCGGAGCAGCGATAAACATGGCGGCGGCGAGCCAACATGGCGACGCTTCCGGTCGCGCTGATTCACATGTGATGGCTGGGCTTGCTCACTGCATTTCTGGACTGTGAATCAGCTTTACGTAAGACGTAGGTGCCCTCGAAACTAAGACGTTTTGGAATTTACTGTCTGGCACTAATTCCCGTTGTACTATTATGAGCACTTTTGAGTACCTGTTGGTACTAAACTTAGCGAGGGAGTAGTAGACATCGACAGTAATCCAGTCTATTTTCTGACAATCAATATTAAGTGACAACATGAGGACAAGCAGCTACTGTAGCCTATGCACATCTGAGAGATGTTACATTCGCGGTTTTTGCCGAGGCTTTCAATAATGAGCGTTCACTGTGTCGAGGGCTAAAGGGATGAGGTCTCTGATAACCTTACTCTTCAGCACACTACACAACAAAACACAATGCTTTCAGTGAGTAGCTATTCTATAGGAATTTGGCTGCGGTTTTCTGTAAGACATAATGCCACCACTAGGTTGTTGTTGTTGTATTCTGGGCACATCGAACGTGCCTGTTTGGCGTGGTCTCAACCCTGGCTGAGTTGGGGACTTCACATATGCAGGTTTCCTCACGATGTTTTCCTGCACCGTAAAGCACTTGTGAATATCAAATGATATTTCGCACATAGGTAAGTTTTTTGAAAAACTCATTGGTACGAGCCAGGGATTTAACCCACGACCGACCGCTGCGTAGCAGTCATGCGTTGTACCGCTAGACTACAAGCGGTTCCACCACCAGGTAATTTGAACTGTGTCTCAGATTTGAACGAGACCATTCGTTGATTCGGTTGATCCGGGTTGAACGGATCAAAAATATGAAAAAAGTAGTCAGTAGATACAAACTATACACTTGATACATATTAGGTACCTACGTTGACGAAATATCGCTTGAGAAAACTGAGTTACTAAGCCTTTCTGCCTTCCCAAGCATAAGTGCATAAGTAGGTTATAAAACGTTAATTGCGTATGTATGCTAAATTTCAACTCCGTCAGTCCTGTAGTTTCGTCAATTGCAAATGTATGCTAAATTTCAACTCCGTCAGTCCAGTAGTTTCGGAGCAAATCGGCTGTATCAGAGGAATGACAGACAGACATGCGAGTGATCCTTATTAAGGGTTCTGTTTTTTCCTTTTGAGGAATCCTAAAAATGAATCTATTAACTCCTTCGCTATGGATCTATTTGACCCGATGCAGGTATGGTTAATTGCGATGTTAATTACCGTACCTAGCGAAAGTGTCAATAACAGGGATCGGAACCGGTTTTTTAGAAAAACTTCGAAATAGCTCAATATTTTAAAATATTTTACACTCTTTATGTAGTATTCAACATTTTATGTAACTATGAACATCATATTTTTGAATTGCTCCATTAACAAAAAAATTATAAACCGAAGAACGAAAAAGAACGGAATTCGAACCGTTCTTTTGTATGGAGAAAAAACCGCTATCCGATCCCTGGTCAATAATGTGTTTATTTCAACTTTATCTGACAACACAATGCAACATGTTATAAAAGTCGAAAGGCAAAGCAAGACACAGCTAGCTTTATTTACAGTTGCAAAACGAACGTATTCGTAACTCGTTTTATGCAATTAAAATAAAATCAGTATATTGGCAAAAAATATAGTATATCTACCTACAAGCTTTTTTCGCAGACAGCATTTTCTTTTAGTAATTTCATATAGTATTCATTCAAACGAGTCTAACGAGCCTAAATTTGACAGGATTATGTTTCTAACTTTTCCAATTTCCAGTGGCCACCTTCCGGCTCCATCATCAGTATGTACAAATATATCGCATTGTCATCCCACTTGCATGTATGTAGATATACCTACTCAATTTTAGTAAAACGGTAACAGAAAAGTGGATCAAATATCATTCACAAGATTTGATAACAGACTATTAAGCAAATAAACATCGGCACAAATAAACATTCGAACGTAAAAAGTCACGTGACTGTTTCCATACGTTATGGTCACGTGATTTTTCGTTCAAATCTGTCATTTTAATACATTAATTTATTACTTGTCGGTTATCGTATGCGATTGCATCTTGGCTTGTTGTATAAGGTGCCTTTTAAGTTTTAAATTATCAATTATATTGCGCAATATTGAAAAATTTTCGATATTATTGACCGTTTAGGGTTAATATTAATTCAAAGCGCCTTTATGTATTGTACAATGTTATTGCAGGTCTAGGAGCCGCCTTACGAAACGCCACATTCGCCACAAGTTAGATATGTTGGCTAAATGGGTGGGGCAAGGTTGCGCTCGCGCAAGTCGCACGGCCGTGGCAGTGAACTTGCTTTCTTCGGCAGTGGCGTCGCCCAACCATGAACCATAGCTAATCGTTGACATCAAATTACCTGCATTCGAGACCTCCATGGTCAGAGTTATCGGCAAATGGAGTGGGTTGGTTATTTTGCCGTGACGAGTCCCGTTAAGAACTGTTGAAATTCAGTAGTACCGATAGGAGTTTAAAGGTAGATTGCAAAAAAAATGTACACAGTTAAGAGCCTTTAATGAAAACAAAATCTTACGTCATAATTTTTGTGTTACGAAATTGAATTTTGTGTAACAACTTTTGGTAGGTATTATTGTCTATGATCAACCTACGTGCCTACCTTTTAAATATAACGCCTTTATCTACTGTCAAAAGTTGTTGAACAGAGTACACACTATAAACTATAATTAGTATGACTAACTTTCGTAAAAAAATTGACATGATCATGATTTTTATTTTGACTATGGAGATTCTTCTCAATCGACACTTACGAGTAACAGTATCCAAAAATATGTACATTAAGGATTTTGATCCTAAAGTCGTGACTGTGAATGCGATTGTGCAATGCAAACATTGCTTAACCTATACTAATACATAACTATTTTTTGGCATAATTTATATTACATATAAGTGGATATATACTTTTATAGATTGGTAGGTGCATACGTAGCTACATAGGTATTACAATAAGCAGGTTATGCAATGAGTTAGTATACGCAATGTGCACTAGGAAGGTTTCGGCTTCAGGAAGCTACCCTTGGCTTTAAATGACGCGTGAGTTGCATCACATACGTGTGCTGCTATGCACCTATATAAATAAACAAATAACGTTGAAATGGTCCCAACAATGGTCCGAACTTAATCGAACATCTTCCATTACCTAAGTATAATTGTTATATTAGTCGTGTTATTCATAGGCAAAAGCTGATCACATCGTTTAATAATAATAAAAAAACCGGCCAAGAGCATTTCGGGATCCGTAGTTATTTTAAAGTATTTTATAAGCCCACTATTCATGTTTTTTTTATATTTTTTGGACCCATGGATCAAAAGTTAAGAGGAGGGGACACATTTTTTTTTTGCTTCTGGAGCGGTTATCTCCGAAAATATTGACTTTTGAAAAAAAACTTTCTATTAAGACCGTTGTTATTTTTAAGAGACCTATTCAATGATACCGCACACTAGGATTACAGCAAATAAAAAAAAATCTTCACCATTTAGGGAAGTACCCGAAAATAGTTATTTGTTTTACTAGGGAGCAAAGTGATTGTTTAACTCTCGTGCAAATATTGAAACCCGAGCAAGCCAAAGATTCCAGAATTTGAACCACGAGCGCAGCGAGTGGTTCATAAAATGGAATCTTGAGCGATGCGAGGGTTTTAAGGCACGAGAGTTGAACAAGCTTTGCTGCCGAGTGAAACACAACATTTTTCACCACACTAAAGCGAGGAAACATGCGAAATAAAACTCAAACATAACAAATTAGAAGGTATTTATTTGCAACTCCTCAACTTCCAAAAAATAAACAAATCAACAAATAATAAAACAATAACCTCAAATATTTATCTTGGTGTGGCAATGCTTAAAAATTCAGGATAATTCCAAAAAGAGGCCCATGTAGTTATTGGCGATTTTTCTGTGTTTTTCGGAAAGCCACTTAAGTATGTTAAACTAAGATATCACCAATGAAAGAAAACAAAACACGACCGAACTCTTTTAAAAGAAAAAAATATTCGAATGCGTTCTGAAATTTGCATAGTGCCAACACTTTCATTTTCCTATTGTTTTTATTTGTCGTATTTTTAGAACTTTTAACTAAAAGCCTTTTAAAACAACAAAATGTGGTATTTAATTTGGATTTTAGCATATTGAATATAATATTATGAAAGGTTCATGTGTATGAATCTGTTCAAAACTATTGAGTTTTCGAACGTACTGTGTAGTTCAAACGTCAAAAACTTATTTCACTCTCAGGACATATAAGTTATTGCTTTAGTCTATCCAGAAGATTAAAAAAAAAAACTTTAACCTCTAGAGATTAAAACACAGTTTTGCGCTCTGAAATTGAAGGACAAACAGCGTGTTTATGAGCAGTGTCGTGAAAAAAAATGTTTTGTAGTTTTTATTTTGCCAAATTGCAGATTTCTAGTACTAACGGCCACTGAGCTGTGCTGCGGACAGACGGACATGACGAAACTATAAGGGTTCCTTGTTTACTACGGAACCCTAAAAACTTGAACAAAGCCAAAAAGAAGATTGGAACTGATATTTTATTTAGGAGTACGGGACTGGGACTATAATTATAGTTGCAGTATTAGACCATAGCTGGGTGGTTTACGGTAAGCACACAATATATGTAAGTCAATATAGGTAAATCTCGTGTTTAGTACTCAAAATGTGACAGATTCTATTTAGTAGAATACCGAGAAACCACATTAGGTAATTATTACATGTTGATCTCCGGACTGTTGAAATCGGACGATATCTCGCTCGTACAAATGCCATGACAATTCGATCTGTCAACACTGAATAGTGTTCGGGATGATACAGTTCCTTAAATCGTTAAGTAGGTTTTTTTATTAATAGTTATACATCATGACAGTATTAAATACTAACTCACTGCAAAACTAAGAACTAAAAACAAGTAATAAAATTAAAAATATTATACACGATTAACTGTTGAAAGACGTACATCCATCCTCTCACAGAACCTCAGTAATTCCGCACGCACAGCACTCCACCCTGCCAGCAAATAAATCGCACTCAGGTGCTGATGCTAAGAGATCATTCAGGAGGGGTAAAGGGCGAACAAGAGGGGATTTTCTGTGAGATACAGTACGCGATATAGGGCCTGCAAATAAACCACGATCACGAGGTCGGAAATTAACTCTGGTCGGAGTTGAAACTAAAGGTATGGGATTGCGTACACTTACCCTCAGCGTATGTTTACCCCACGTGACTGCGCCTGCGTTTTAATCGCAATCCCACTTCCGCGTCATCCCGCTGCGCGACCTAGGCTAGGCCTCCCGTTATCGGGCACCCGTTACGAGACGCGTGACCCGGATCTGCGCCCGCGCACGGTACGCAACAGCTGGAAAAACGCACTAACTGTCGCAGCCTGAGCACGTACACATATAGAACATGCGGTAAAAACAAACCTACATAGTTCGGATTGACACGTTGTTAACTACATAGTAATATTGTTAAGACATTCGTTTTTAAAATGGTATGATATTTTCACCGTATTTTGTATGTATGTAAATTCTTTATTTTACACTAAATACAGGTAAATATACATATTTATAACACAGGTACAAAGGCGCATTTATCCACGTAAGGGATATCTTCCAGTTAAACTTTAAAAGCAAAGGAGTTGCCTATATAATAATTTGGGGTAGTTATGGAATACTGTCACAAATGTTTATGAGACGAAGGTGGCCATCTATAATTGTAGACTAGGAATTCTTGGACCTTTTTTAATGATTGATTGTTAGATTATTACAATTTTATTAGTTAATTAGGTAGGTACCTACAGCATTTCTTCGTATTGTTGGATAGCATTTGTAACTGTAGCAAAACCACTGTTACAAATTAGTATTACAGTATTTACAGTAGATCAAAATACCATACAGTTTGCCAGCTAAAGACGCTTTTAATAAAATTCCATGCATTTTGGAACAAGCAGGAAATAATGGCATCGGAACTATCGAAAGATACAATGAAGAATGTAGGTATAGGTTTTTAAAAATGTTAGCATAAGCTATATAAGCTCTCACTTGGCCGGTTTTTCGAAATACTTATGTACAAGTTATTAAATTCACATTGCGTTCCATCTTAAGTCATCATCATACCCATATAACAACATACCTAGGTACAATCATTAGAATGCTTAAGTATCGCGGACAAGCCTTTATACCTACATTTCTTTGTAACTGTGTTGTAACATATTTGGCGTATTTACCTACAAGAAAATCATTTAGGCACTACTGCTACTAAATATTACCAGAAACCTTTTTCAACTACATCATCAAGCTGTTTCTAAATAGGCCTCTAAAGAGCACAGCAGTTAAACACCAGGAACTGTCATCGCGATCAGTTATAATTCCATTACAGTTACTGCGTCTACTTATGAGTGCAATTAAAAGCACAAGTAGAGTGCAAGGCAAGTAACCGCTAAGTAGTGACACTTGCGAAGCAGGCTGGGCCCGCGTGCCATGACCATTGCTGTCGCTAGTTGGATGACTTGGACTAGGTGAATGGAACATGGGAGCTGATCGATCTTACCAAGAAATCCGATGCGTCAACGAGATTTTTGCTATGGGGTATTCAATTTGGGGAACAAATGTTCGTAAGAGTGAAGTAGGTACTAAAATCTCTTTATACAGTTGTTCGTAATCGTAACCACTCTAAACTTACCTATCGTTGAAGCGCCAATTGCGGACACAGCCCCAATAATCGATATCTGCAATTTTAAGAATATTCTGCTACACCCCAACGGGGTCCATGTGATACATACTCTAATTCTAATTTTCTCTCTCTCTATACTTTCGCACCGTACTGGTTACATGTCCAACTCTTTCTCTGTTCAGGCAGCTCGCCTTTGGAATAGTCTCCCAGTTAAAATTAGACAGTGCCCAAATAAGATTTCTTTTAAAAAACTTTAAGTGAGTATTTTGCTGGTAAAATGGCAAATTCCTAGTGTCTCTGTTTGCAAGTTTCATCTGTTATTATTATGTATATGTATGTAATTTATGTATATATATTATATATCCATATGTGTATATTTTACTTTATATTGTGTTTTTTTTTTAATATTAATTTATCAGTTATGTTATAGTATTTCCCCTTTTTTTTGTAACTTTAACTCTGCATTTATCGCACCGCCTACATATTTTCTGCTTTGCCCGAAGGTTGACTGGTAGAGAATGCCTTGTAGTATTAAGTCCGCCTTTTGTACAATTGTATTTTCTTTTTGTGCAATAAAGATTAAATAAATAAATAAATAATTTTGTAACAACTTAAATACCATGGTGTGCAATAAATCATTATATTATTATTAGTGTAATGTCATAGCTGAGCGTCGATTATTGAGGCGTTTACGATATTATGTAACTTTTATAACAATTTAAGCTTATTTGAAAGTGATGTCAAAGACCATATAACTAAGAACTAGCAGTATTCGTCCTTCGAGGCTGCACTTTTATTCAACATGAGGAATTTATTATACCTACAGTAAAATTTGCTTACTTAATAGCTTTTTTGTAATTGGACATTTGTCAAAAAAAAATTCTCATTTGGATTACGTCTTCGATATTGATAAAACATGGTAGGCTGATAGATTCAATGATGCTGAGCAAGATCCACCGCAGTTGCCAAAATGTCTCAAAATGTTTGTATGATACGTTCCTTTTTTGTTACCAAAAAAATGCATAGGAATCTGGTCGCAAATTACAAAAAAGTTTTACTGTGTTTCTATCTCTTGTATGCCTTGAAAATAAAATACGATAGGTACCTAAGTAATCTAAGTATATTAACATAAGTAATCTAAGCAATGTACTTCTACATCCAATTACAAATTAATTGGCATACACATTAAAACAGAAACAACATAGCTTAAATAATGGTGAGCGTTTTAGTATAAACGTCCCACTTAGTTCCTTTATCATAAGGACGAAATTGGCTTTTTATACAAATTTAATATCCAAACATAATTATTTACACGCATAAGGGTATGCCACGGGACAAATTGGGACTTTTTTTACTTTTTAGTAAACTGCTCACAATTGAATTCATATCATGGATGGTATTCCATTCCACTAATAAACACGATAATCAAGCTGTATTATTATTGCTGACGCCACTAGTAAACCGCCCCGTGGACTGGTCCACAAAAAGTATGCATATATTTGAATTTAATTTCGCAAACAGGAAATACCGAGCCACTCGTCGACAAGTTGTTAACAAAAAGACAAAAGAAGCTAGCAGACTCGCACAATAATGCGGAAAACATCTCGAGCTGGACCATTAACGGGTATGAAAAACCTATAACAGCTATTAAGTAGGTATGTCTGTATATCCTGATTGAAGTACCTAGTAGATATATAACAGGATCCAATACAGATAACTGGGTTGCATCATCCGCTTCCAGAATATAACTGATAAAAGAGTAGTAACAGTACCAACAATTTAGTTTAGTTTCAAACTATTTGGAGAAATGATTATTTGTACTAACACTAACCAGTTTTGAATAGAAAATATAGGTGAGTGGATGCACGTATCATGCCTAATTAATAGTTTCCATTGTTTTTTTGGTTTTGGTCATGAGAGTGCATTATTTTCAATTAGCGGTGCAGATGCGTAGGTAGGTAACCCAGGTTACGAATTACGAAATGATATCCACTCGGACTCCACGCTTTAGAGCCTCTAAAATGATGAATGAATTATTATTAGATCCGGTGACTACTGACTACAGATAATCTGAATGTTATGTTCGCATGTGGATAGATATAACTACAGATAGATTCCGAGTCAATTTCCGACTAGGCAAGCAAACATGTTAGGGAATGGAACGAAGTTGGCAATCAGTTGTTCTCATGATTGGATATGCCTACCACCACCGTTGATAACTACAACGTAGTAACGAAGTATAAACAACAATGCGGCGCTTATAATCACTCTTATTGGGCCTTATTTATGAACTCTACGACTGTTTGCAACTTGTATTGTAATCTCAATGACTTCTTATGAATAAAATTTACTGTCACTCAAATTCAAGCCAAATCTTTGAAAAGCGTAACCACAATGGAGAACAACGCCCATAACGCCGTTTTTGAAAAAAAACAGTCTATAAACGTGCAACAATTGTAGGGAGTTCATCAATCTTCGAGCGTAGCGTGCAACAGGCAGGAGGGGCGCGGGCGCGGGGGCGGCGACAATGACTCCGGTCATCCAGAGAAATTATTAATTGGCCCTAGGGACATCACAAAGAAGCGGAAATATAAAACTTCTGCGATAGACCCCCGCGGCGTGAGGAGTTTTACCTGACTCTTGCCCTACCATTGTGTCCTGATTCAAAGGAAGGTATTTGCTTTTGATACCCTGTGGGAATTGCGCAACGACGGTTACTCGTAGGAAGCCTCTGAACTGTCAGTACGTCGAAGGCCGTATCACGTTCCGAACTGATGCTTCGTTAACTAAATATTAAAGCTTTAATATAACCCTTTAGTAACTACACTATACCTGCGAAAGTAATCCGCGATAAAGAAAACAGTTAGTTACGGGATCCTGAACAGTGTTTGTTATTGACAATACAGCCTTCACCGTGAACGATAAAAAAGGCCGTAAAAAGATAAGCCAGGATGATGGCTGAAGGTAGCCTTTTAAAAAATAGATTAAATACCCGTCATAGACCAAAAAATACGGCTTAACTATATTCACATGAAAATTAGAAGTTCGTAAATAGTAGATATCCTATCTTATCAGAGCTTACATGACGTTCACCTTTTAATACTCCAATCTCGTTTCGTTTGACGTAAAACAACTACTTCTAATTATTATAATATTTGTTTATGCAAGTTAAGGATTGAATTGAAAGTCTTAATGCATCACATTGTAATTGTAATCATGTGCCGGGATCTTAATGGAGTTTATCAGCGATCGGTTCGTGCAAAACCTGTGAATTCACACCTCATTGTCACAGGAGTCGCCCAAGCGGAGATTCGTCGAAGTGGCCGGTCTTGTCCTGCCCACTGCCCTGTATCTCACGAGCCGGTGTCAAACAAATACTGAGCGCTTCCTGGAAGGGAAGGGACGCCGCGGCGCTTTAGAGATGCTGACGTTTTTTGTACCCTTACAGATAATAAATGATGCACTAAAAAAAACGGACCTGTTCACGAAGATAACGATCAAGAATTATTTTTATGGAAATGCTCGCCGGAATTATAACGATCAGGAATCCTTTGGGATGTGATGGAGCGAGCAGACAATATGTCGGCAAAGGTACACAGTCACATATCTGATCTACAGTAATAGCTGTTAGCCACGCCTATCGTTATGGCAGGTAGGAAAACGCTGTGAATGTCATAGTCATAGCATTCCAACCTAGGCATCTACTGGCTTTCGTTAATTAATGCAATACGAATGTCGCGGATCATCTACCTGTGCCTACTTCTAATAATGTTAATAGAATGAGAAGATAATAATCTTAACAGAAGACTGTAAAACCTGTAAGATTTTTTTGTCATTATGATATATAATCATGTAGGTATAATTATGGTGTTTAGGTAACTACATATTCTTCTTCTTGCGCATACACAAATATAACATTCATAATCAAACAATGAACGAAGACCATATTATTAAAAAGCAATTATATACCAACACCAGGTTACGAAGGGATCTTAAACCATAATAGGATGTTCAAATAGTTCAGTATTTAAAAGTGCTGCGGCTAAACGAATATAAAAGCATGAAAGGTTTATAGGGAATTTTATTATTTGTCGAACCATAAAGGCCTGCTCATGAAATGGTAAAGCCTCCGGAACAATGTCTCGGAAGACGCCGGCGTTACGTTCCTGCAGCTTCAAAAGAATATAAGCACAACAAAATTACATAAAAAAATACAAGCAATCTATTTCCTAATCCAAAAAGAGAACCGACTCAAATGAATTGAGAATTCTTTTAAATTTGAGTAATGTCAGGTGAATCAGTTGATCTGACATTGTTGACATATGAATGTTAATTATTCTTTTGTATATGTAATTATGTACTAGAATTAAAACTGAAGACAATGTTTTTTCACCTTTGGAATGCAATAAAGGCTCGCTTGAACTTTCAACGGTATAGCTTCTACCTTTTCGACAAAAACTAACTTTCATATTAAAAAAGAGCAAAACTATGCTCACCCTCTTGGGGACTGCGCATTGTAATCGCTTCGGAATGGAACTACTTTTTAAAAGGACCGATCCATTTCGATCTCGTAGATTTTTTTGTTATCGCGCCGTTTAGTTACAATATTATGTAAGTTAAGGATGCCAAAAATAATCTTAGGGAATAATTAGATATTCGCTCCTGATTTGGCAAAGTGACGCATTGGTGTTGATGTCCATGATTATTGATTTTTTTAATATAAAACGGATATTATGTAGTTCGCTCGTGTTCACTCTTAAATTTCTTTATCAGCATTAATCACATGTTAGTTAATTATAACGAGCAAGAATAAATTGCCAACCATTTCTCCATTAAAACAAGAAAGAAAGAAGCAACATCCTTTTGATTGAAGTTACAATCTACGTTGCAATAAAATAAACACCCACAAATAGTGTTCAATAATGTCTTACTGTGTGCTTACATTTTAACTAAGGCTGTTTTGTACAGTCAACAAAAAAGTGGTTTATCACTTTTCAACTTTATCACCACTGAATAGAGTCGAAAAGTGGTAAACCACTTTTTTGTTGACTATACCTGCCTTTTACAGCGTTCTAGATCGTCGATGATTTGGCTGAATCTCGCTCAACAAGTCCTGCACATACGACGTAAACGACCTTTTTCAAGAAAAGGGGGACACATCGAAGCTAACGGCCACCAACGCTCAATCGTTTTCGTTTCAGCCCGTCTCTTCTCATTTCCTATATTGGCTACATACTACAGACTGCATAGTCGACCAATTCTAACAGTCCCCTCCCATCCCAAAGCGTGTCACACCTTACAAAACTTCATGCCCCCTGGTTTGCCTGCTTGTTTCTGGCTGGTGTGGTACGTCTGTTCATATTCATGTTCAAATGAAAAACTGTTTCTTAAATACTCCACTGCAACATATTGTCCGCTGAAAAATCTTGTGCACAAATATAAAAGTGACAACCCTAATGTGGTTTCCCGCCCTTGCAGAGACGTTACGCGAACACAAAGCCGGCCATCTCGCACCGACCCGGATCGGCAAAGGAACCACTGTTTACCACTTCGTTTCCCATTCTAACTATTGTTCGGAAGTGAAGAAGTGCTCCATACTTGGAAATATAATGTATTTCATTGTCCCAAAGTTAATATTTTAGCCGAACGAGTCTCGCATCTATTGTATCCCACAAACGTTACCTGCCATTGAATAAGTGTGCGGATTGCACACTTTTATGCGAAGAACATTATAAATAGTGCAAATACCCACGAACGGATCAGATATGAGTACGTAATGCGAAATATTCCAAAGAATCTTTATAAGTGGGTTGGACGTCGTAATTGATCGCAGCAAAAAAGGTTGTCTAAATAAATGAGAATAGTACAGTCCGGCTAAACTATAACAGTATAATACGTTTCCTAAAAATCGCTTTAACAACATTTCGGATAAATAAACGACAAAGGGATAATCGAATTAACAATAAACACCTAAACTTATTTCAAATAAAGTTAGGTAAGTACCACAAAATACTTCAGATTCCAGTTACTGGTACTTGTATTAGATTTATTTTGTGATGAGATCGGAGTTTTTATAACACGGTAAGACTAGGGGAGGTGTTGAATGTGTGAAAACTATCAAGTCTAACATACTCGTAGCATAACAGCTAACTTGAAGGCTTTCCGTTCTATTTAGCTATGAAATGAAATTAAGGTTTATAAGCTGACGAAATTTGGGTTACATTTATTTACTAATGAAAAAACGATTTCCGATGCCTATGATGTAACTAAGTTAACCAGTAGTAGGTATGTAAATATTTAGTTAGTGATAACCAGTTAAACGATACCTACAAATGAACCTACAAAAATTTTTCGACATACTTGTTACTTCATACCTAGAAACTTACTTGTTGGCGGGAAAATTGACTAATCACACCAAGTGTTGTTGTGACTGAGACGTCTCGAATTTAAAACAATAGACTCGCCAGCGTCGGAATGAGGCGAGGCGACGCTGCGTAACGTGTGTGCTGGATACACCGTGACCTTGAAGGACGCTAGAACGTCTTCCTACACTACATCACTTCCTGCTCGACGCCATCTTGGCATCTTGCGTCTCATGCCGAACACTGCTGCCGCCGGCGCCATGCGATACGTTTCTGTTCACGTGACCCTAATGAACGAGTTCGTTAAGTGATTAGAAATAGTTAAGTAATACGAGCTGAGATAGTAATAATTGGATCTCTTAATTGGGCTTCGTATGGTGCCAGGATTTGAGCTATTGAGCAAAGTTCAATTGACTTGGATGAATCTAGAAAACAGACGATTGTTTGTAAGCTATTTTTACAATAATTACAGTGAGAAAATTCCTGTATTACGGCAATAGTTTAATATTTGGCTCTCATTAATCATTCTAGTATTTCTATTACTCAACAATAATAATAATAATAAATATGCTTTATTGCACCACAAAGAAAGAAAACAAAATACAGAACAATTAAATACAAAGGTAGCAACAGGCGGTCTTATCGCTATAAGCGATCTCTTCCAGACAACCTTGGGGTAGCAGGAGATAAAAGAAACAGAAATCATTAACAATGGGCAGTGCATGAGCAAGATAGTAAACTAAAAATAAAATAAATACACATACATTTAGGAAAAAACATAAATAAATATAGAATATAAATACATACTATATACTTAGACAAATATATATTAAATAATAAACATTATCCAAAATACACATTCAATACATAAAAAGGCAAACTAAGGCAATGAAAGATAATGACTTTTTAATAAAATTTTAAAGCTTTGCAGAGTTTTTGCACATCTAACATCCAACGGCAAGGCATTCCATAGCCGAACTGCACGGAAAGTAAAAGAATCATTATAAAATTTAGAAGACGAAGGAGGGGGAACAAGAAGAAATTTACTCGAAAGCCTGGTGGAGGAGAGGTAAGCAAAACGTTCCTTCAGGTATGGAGGTGTAGCAGGGTTAAATAGGATGTTGTATAGAAGAACAAGGACATGAGAATTTCGTCGAAGACGAATAGGTAGCCATTTGAGTTGGGTACGAAAGTTTGAAACGTGGTCATATTTTCTCAGGCCAAATATAAACCTAATACACAAATTTTGTAGACGCTCAAGCTTATTCAGTTGGTCCTCAGTGAGATTTAAACAATGTCTGTAATAATAGGAAAGTACATGATACCTATTACATCTTTCCTAAAATTAAGATTCGAAGTAATTACACGACGGTACATTAATTTTACTGATGGAAAATAGCGAGATATACGCCATTCATTTTGATAAAGCTTAGTGTTGTTTTTCGGAAAGCCGAATGCACTTTCTTTATTACAGCCTCGTTCCCTTTGTCTATGAAAATGTAAACTTCCTGAACATATACGGCACATAACGGTGGCAACACTGGCAACATTAATGCGCTAGGCAAAGACAATGTGTCAACGCAACGGCGCGGCCATAGACAATGTTTTGCAGCGGGCTGGCGCCCCGCAATCTTCCTAATGAGTGCACCCTTTCACACTTTGGACAAAGCCGGGGTTTTCCGGGTGATGTGACACGTATTCACAACATCGTTCTTTGTTAATGCCAGCTGAAATGAGTTTTTATGATGGCGCATTCGTAAATGAAAAGATATCTTTTAATGGAAGACATGTCTGCAGGTATTTTAGAACTACATTTGTGAAAGATTTCTAGTATTTATTTTACTTACACTATTTACAGACATGAAATCATTCGTACATTTGGTATCGTCTCTCCCAGGACTATTTTGTATGTATTCTAATATTGTAATACAAACGGGATTCGGAACACCACAAACATTTAAACATTACTTAACATCGTCGGCCTACTACCGCGAAAATCTGTCACTTTCTCTTCACTCCAACGAAGGCGTCATATATTAGAGTGAGAGAGACAAATCCTCGAAATTTACGAATTTTGTTTTTCGCGGTAGGGCCGCTGGTGCTAAGCGATCACCTTAGCATACTTGCATCTCTCTACGCATTATCGATCCATTAAAACCTGCAAGTGAGTGGCTACAGGATATATTTTCCTGGAATTAACACCAAGTGATTCTCGTGTAACGTACAAATAAGACCTTGAAGCCATTGTAAACATGACAGTTGTCATGACAGATGTTCCTGCAGCAGAGTTGTTCTCTCGATAGTGGGTAATGTTATAATATTTATAACTATTTGACAGTCTAGCCAATGAGACCATTTTGTGACGAGCACTTTTAATTGTCAGAGATAGATACTCGAAATTTACGATTTGCCTTCAGCATTGAAATAAAATACAAATAGTTAGGAATCTGCTAACGGGTAAAGACATTTAGTTTTTGGATACTCGCTATCCAGGGACAGTCAAAATGGGTATTCACTAAATGGTCAGCTGTTGAAGTAATATCAATATTTCAGCAATTCACGACCTTAAACGGAAAATATTTTATATTTATGAATCGTAGAAGAGAAGAATGAGTATATGTACTTAGGTTTCAACGGGTGCTTACTAGCCCACAGATACTTAACATTAACTACATATTTCATAATTATTATAATATTTTAATTATATTCTGATTTTCTTTTACCGGAAATGGCGTATAACTCGTAAGGCAATTGTGGCACACATTAACATTAATTCATATTTAATTGCTAAGAACATTACAGCTGATTTGTAGACGTAGCGTGGTTGTTGACCAGTTGGGATATTGACCTATAAAAATATTGATAGAATATCGTTAAAGGTTTTAATTAAGGCAACATACTAAAGTAGATACCTACATAATTAAATTAAATAACTCAGTCGAATAATACACTAATTCGGGGCTACTTATGATTCGAAGAACAAAAACTGTATTAAACTGATGTTTTGCATCAATAGTTAACCATCAACGGAAGATATTACTAGTACCTATAGCTTTAATATTCATGGGATGACCCTGCGGTCGGGTAAGCTCAATTGAGGCTTACCTACAGACCTACACTGTATAATAAGTGACAGTGACATACAATACATTAGTTAAGTAGATACATAAAGATATTTAAATATGTACTTAGAAATATCAATCACTAAAGAACAAATATTTTTGTGATTTAGGTAACTACATAAAAAGATCAAGGTCACTACTTACTGACAGAACACGGAGGGAAGTAAAAAGGATGTAGCACAAGTGTAACTTTCCTGGTGGGATCAAGTCAAGGGGCCTACTGCAAAGATCGAAAAATCGGAGCAATCGTCTGTCACTCAACCAGGACCCACGCAGAACTACCGTGAGATTTGAAATTCGTAAATTTCGAGCAAATGTCAGTTTCTACTCCACTCCCTCCTGCAAAGGTGCAATTAGATATTATGACACAGACGTAGAGGGATGCTCAAAATGTGTGAATTCTGAAGCTCGTGGCAGGCCTACTACACTCGGCGTCAAAAAAATCGCACATCTCGGAAATTTTGTTTTGAACGAATATAGCTCATATATTATTAGTTACACCCTAACAATATCATTATCATTTGAAAGCGCAATTAATGACCTTTAAAATGGAGTATTGTTTGTTATCGTAAAAATAATGATCTCCGGAAAATTTGCGTGTGAAATCAAAAGTTCCGTAGCACGCTTTTAACAGGTCAATAATTGCGGTCCCAAGGATGGGTATAAAAAAGGGGGTAATGGTCAGTTATGGGTCATTCGGTATCCAGGCGTCACTGAGGACACACCTAAACAGCTACAGCAAGAAAAAACCTTCGGAAAATGGAAACCACACCGGAAAAAGCGGCTCAAGTGATTGCACTTCTCCAATCTGGACTACGACAGGCAGAAGTTGCTCGGCGTCTGAACATCAGTCGTTTTCGAGTGTGACGAGTGTTCCAGCGTTTCGAGGAGACTGGCGGCTACATCAGGAGATATGGTTCCGGGAGAAGACGCTGTACTTTCGGTCAAGACGACCGGTACATCGTGACGACCTCTTTGAAAAATCGTTTTTCCAATGCTGTTGAGCTCCAGCAACAGCTTCAAGCAGCTCGCAGTACGTCGGTGAGCATCTCGACGATTAGAAGACGACTACGAGAGAGGAATTTGTTGCCCCACCGAGCCGCTACGGGCCCCTAACTGACTGCACAGCACCGGACTGCCAGAAGAGGAATTCGCACTTCACACGAGAATTGGATCTTCGCCCAATGGAGGAAGGTCCTCTTTTCTGACGAGGCGAGGGTGTGCCTTTACACCAACGATAGGCGCAGGAGGGTATACAGAAGACCTGGGGAGCGGTACACAGAAGCCTGCACCGTAGAAACCGTCGGCTACGGAGGTGGATCCTGCATGTTCTGGGGCGGCATTTCCGTCGCCGGGAAGACCGAACTTCTCTGCGTTTCCCGGACTGGTGGTGGCCGTGGCCAGGGATCCCTGACTGCTCAGCGTTACGTAGCGAAGATCCTGGATCAACATGTGGTCCCTTATGCTGATGTTGTTGGACGTGGCTTCCAGTTCATGCACGACAACGCCCGCAGCCATACAGCGCAAATTGTTAAGGACTACCTGCATGCTGCTGGTACCACCGTTATGGAGTGGCCAGCAAGGAGTCCTGACTTGAATCCCATCCAACACCTTTGGGATCAGCTGAAAAGGTGGGTACGGTCGCGTGAGCCTGCTCCTGTCACTCTCGATGAGCTTCATGATGCCGTCATCGAGGAGTGGAACAACATCCCTCATGAGAGCATCGTCACACTCATCAGGTCCATGAGTGACCGCTTGGCAGATCTTCGGAGGGCCAGAGAAGGCAACACTAGGTTTTAAGTTTAGTTTTAAGCTTTATTTTTTGTTATTGTTATGCTTTAAAATTTTGTAATTTTCGTGTAAATAAACGGTTTTCCTTTTTCCTGGCAAATTTTCTTTTTTTTCGTACTGAGGTTGATCGTAAATTTAAATTTTCTGATGGAGGGTTTTATCACCTTTAAAATGAGACCCCCCAGTCTTACCTTGTCATACACAATATAGGGTTTATGATCCCTCGAAAGGAGAATTTAAAAAGGTGCGATTTTTTTGACGCCGAGTGTAGTTTTGTTTAGAAAATTCCTAAGAATAGAATAGGAACATACATTCATCTACCAAAATTACAAGTTATGTTATGTTATTTTGCAAGAGATTGACATATCAAAAATAAGCACGTAAGTACGTTATTTAATTAGTTAATTTTATGTAACAAATGAACGTGGAAGTAAATAAAGCGATTACCTTATCTAACCAGAATGCTAAAATGAGTTATCATAACATAACATTTAATGTTGAAGTGTAGTTGCTTACTGAAGCGGATATAAAATTTAAAAACAGGGGCATTTTTGTTAGCGGTGTATGTAATACTGTAGTATTTGCAATTTAGATGGTGAGGAATGATGATAGCTTTCCACAGGTTAGAAATTTTTGAATTAGAACAGAGTGAAATGTACGAATAAACTAACTATAGTCCAAGCATTACGGAATAACCTTACAGTCAGCCCAAGTAAGGCATATCTGTACTATAAAATTTGTCTATACTAATATTACTAATACTCTAATGGAATTCATATATCAAATTATAAGCTAACAAAGAATTAGGGCGATTAAAAAGAATGCACTACCTGTTGCTAAAAAGGGTCGCAGGGCGTGACTCGGAACAATTTTTACACCTGTGAGCCGGTCCAAAAGGGTTGCGTCTTCTCACGCTCTCGCAAGGTGTCGACTTACGGCCGCATAACAAGTGGCATCGGCAAAATTGCTCACTACACTGCCACTTTTGTTATTATGCAAATTATGCGCGGGATCATATAATAGGCTTCCAGATATAGAAGCGACTTTGTACTTTGTTTTTAAAATATTTTTTTAGCACAATTATGGTCAAGGCGCCTATGGGCATAGCAATAAGTTTAATGTCGATACCTAATTGGTAGGTACACATTGTACGTAGGCAGTTAAGTAACATATTGTCAGCTGTCGCTTCAAATTTAAAACCAAATGCAAGTAGTGTGCTTATACAGTGTGTGGTTTTTAACACGGGAGAAAAATGAAATGAGTGACTCCTTAGACTATCAGCAATAATCCTGTAAAGGTCCCGGTGTTTCAAAGTGGTTAAGTTCGGAGATATTGTCATTCAAAGCTATGGACCTTTAGTACTGGATCTTGGCATCACGATGTCGTAGCTTGTCAGTCGCAAGACATCTTGATAGTATACCAGGTAGGAAGTCATAACAATAATTTTGTTTGCATTTTTACACTAATTTGATACGGTTTAAAAAAAAAATTGTACATTTTTCAATGATTCAAAAATGATAAGTTATTGATAAGTTTTAATTCAAGTAAATGAACCCATAATAATGAAAAATACATGAACAAAAAATTACAAATTTTTTTTTTTTTTTAATTACAATATGTGGAAATTATTATTGATCAGCTTATTAATGCACCGTTTAAATTTTCACCCCGGTTGTAGGCCACACACTGTATTTTACTAGTAATCATTCTTTAAAAAAGTAGAAATTACGTTTTTTATTGAAATGTCGAAGACACCCCAGTTAAATCACAGAATAATGGATGGCACCTGAGTTCTCAAAACCCTTCTGTACCTTTTGGAAAGAAAGCAAGACTATAAAATAGGAGCAGGTAATAATCACACATTTTTATTTTATTATTATCCTGGGACCGCTCTTTATATAAAATTTCACTTTTACTAACTGCATTAAGTCATTAGATAAATATACATACTTACATAAATACACGCACTGTATCATTATAAAGAACAGATAAATTGAAAGGAAGGTTAAGTAAAAACTAGGTAGGTATCTTGTGTCGTGTCGATTTCCGTTTTCTAAATGAGTGTAGGTATTGGTAGTTATATATTTTAGGATATTGGTGGTTATTATTTTTTTCAAGTATCTACGTGTAAGCTCAGAGCCGTATAGAACTGAAATCTCTTAAAATAAGGAAAGGATTTAGGAAACTGGGAATGATAAATAAGCTTCAACCAGTCCCTACATTACTAAATTCTCAAAAAGAACCGTATGCAACAAAACCGTACAAGTGCCTTAGCGTTAGCACCATCGCTCGAGACCGAGAATACACGCAAGCACTAAGCACCTACTATGTAATTCCATTACAACACCGCACTGACATCACCGGCTGCGGTAATCGCGTGCCGGAACCTACATATTGGGAGATCATTACTACCCTGACTACCGGAAAACAGAAACAAATGAATAGACAATAACACTTGTTCTGAGGACAAAAGAACAAATAGGACCCTTAGAAACTTAAGTTTTACGATAGGGATATCCCCATTTCGGATACTTACTTAACGGTGCTTTGCGACATGTAAAAATAAAAATCTGTCAACGGCACGTTCTAAATTAGTATAGTCTAAAATATTTAAATCTCTAATTATAATACCCAAAAATATAATTGCTCCATCAGTAATTATTATATTTTTTTATAAACACGCCGAGGGAATCTATCAAAGGCGACAACCCATAACCTAAAGCGGATATTTCATTCAGCCGACTTGAGAGCACCATGTGTGGATCACATAACACATTCATAAGTAATCCCTAACCCTTCGCTTTCATCGAAATCAATTAATGATTTTGTGTCTAATCTGGACTTCCCTATGTGACAGATGTGTACGACAGGAGGGATTGACGTCGAAAATTTGAGGATCTCCCTCTAAATCCCAACAGCCCCTCTGAATTGCACAAACTGTTCATTGCTTACTGCGTACCTACCACATCTGTCCACTTGCTTTTCCTGGCTGGATGCAATAGGGTCGTAACTTTTTTGCATCGACATCGATACAGAGTTAACTAACTCACTACAATGGACAATAAACAAGGTACTTAACTACAGCGTCATAATATAATGACTATAGCAATTTAGAAGATATAAAAATGAGTTTTATTAATTTCAAAAAAGGCGCGAGCAATCAATCAGCCAAAGCGAATAAGAATGACCACTTCCTGAAAGTGGCTTGGTTTGCAAACAGCAGCGGAACTGGTATTGTTTTGTACCGAGAACCAAGCGCGCTCGAGACATATTCCAACGGACTTTATGCTTCCTGTTTCCAATGAGAATGTAAACATTAGCTCTTTGTTTGCGTACCTTCGTTACGGTGAAATGGCGAACCGTGTAGAGAACTTAGATACTACAAGCAGTCAAGCATGTAAGGTAAACTTACATTGGTACCAATACCATACATGTCGCGGCATTGGCCCCGATACTTTAGTGCCCAAAAGTGTCACCCATCAGTCGCTTCTAGATATGTAACTATGAAGATGCCATGTATTGGATCAATGACAAGTACCGGAATGTTTAGTTTAGTTGGGTGCATATTGAATAATATAGAACATATATGGACTGTAAATTAATTTTGTAATCTAAATGCAAAACATCGAAACAATTACACACAGACATTTATCAGCTAGTGTCGATAAGCACTGTTTTCGCAACTACCCTATGGTAATAGGATAGGACGCTGCACTCCGTCCCTCGCTGAGATAAAGTCGCCCTAGCTCGCATTCAAACAAGTGGCTCACTCACACTAACAAATAATCAGGAAGTACAATGGAGATTAAACTGACTTGACACACACACGTGTCATATAAGTAATAATATTCGTCCATTATAGCTATAGCTGTAGGTGAATATAAATAATATTGCGTACGCACACAAAGGGACAATTTAAATAAAGCGTCTACGTTTTACCAGGAAGTAGCAGCTCTTACCCACACATGGGCGAGCGATACGAGCAAGTAGGTTGGTTTGTTATGTGGCGCTCTCGTCTCGCACACTTGTGCGTCGCCGGCTCCGCGTGGGAGCGCGCGCACATGGCCCCGATTGGGAAATAGCCAAGCGAGCCCCCAGACGATACTTTTACGACACTGATTATTACAATTATTTGTCGCAAGCCGCATAATAATACGACAACGCGCAAACCCCACGGTTATGAGCTTACGAAAAATGAGATTGAATAAATTTTTGCTTACTAGCCGCGAGCCAGAGCTCGAAGCAGTTTTCAGAAATTGTAAAGTAACGGTGTTAAATGTGGAGTGCAAATACATATTATTTAGATGATAGTCATTTCGTTTCCGTATTTAAGAACTAAGAACATTTAGTGCCACAGTTTCGTTCTCAGGATTCGTAAAATAAATTAAAAAACCGGCCATGAGCATGTCGGGCCCGGGCCATACCCAGTGTAGAGTTTTGTCATTGCAAATATATATGTATTTGCTAAAACTTATTTTCTACCCGTGGTTTTCAATAAAAAGATACTCCAAGATTATTTACTTTTAGTTAAATACCTAACCAAACAGAGTATACGCTTGTATCCAAAACATTTATGCACTATTTAAATTGGACTAAGAAAATCACCGTCAATACTCGGAGCAATTGATAACTAGCGAGGTAAATAATAAAATAAAAACATAAAAAGCTTAAAATTGTGAATAAATAATAATGACGAAGTAATGTAAATAGAAAATAATTACCTTGGCGAAAGTGTAGTCCCAGGTACATCCCTCAATATAGTAAGCGTTTGGTATAAAGCATGCGTTACAAAAGAGCGAGTTTGAATATGCAAAGGCGATCCTCTCATGAGTTGCACCACACAGCATGCAGCAAGTTGCGTCCTCCCCATACGGGTGCATTCCCGACCCGGTTTTTTCGAACACGTTGATCCCAAATGCACGAAGGGGGTCTCTTTGTCATGTCATGTGACACTTGTGCGCATAGAATCTGGCCCCTGGGGGTTACTCGATCAAATTATGGATTAATTGCATAAGCTATACATAGTTCTTGAAAGCTAAAGCAGAAAATGTTAGAACAAAAAACATGCTAAATACAGAAAAGTCGATGTAAATGGAGTAGCAGTATGTAAGATGAAAAGAGGAGAGAAATAATACCTATACTTTTAAGGCGTTGAAGCATGCAAATATCTTATTAATAGTCACCGAAACTCTATCTTATCCTATTTTACTTTAAATACCAATATACCATGCAGTTATTATGAGCAGGCAAAAACTATAATACTTTGAAAAATGATCCCAATGATCACTTGTCGTTGTCACATTAACTTGGGTTCAGCGCAGCGTTGTTTCTCTGTTCTATACCTGGTGACAGCACCTTCATCTCACCGTTTCCTCTCTATGAATTTGTAAAATATAATGTTAGTAAAGAAATACAGTTAGAAGCGAATATAATTTTAAGTTCATGCAATTTGGATCGGTATAACTTAATGAAATGAAATGTAAATTGGCCCTAAAATCAGCAGGAACAAGTTCCAGGTTAAAAATGATTGTATAAAGATAGCGTTATTGGAGTTCGTGTCGCGTGACCGGTGACGACTTGGATCGGCGTTGGCTGAGGCCAGCGGAAGTGGACGATTTCTCAACGGCCATAATAAGGGGCTGCAGGAAGAAGCGACATGCACAAAATTGACTTAGAATAAAATAATAGCTGTTACTAAGAACCAAAAGGTATCTGAATAATACTTTGACAAATTAAGCAGATTCTCTCTACTCTCTACACTCAGATCAGTGCAGAGGTTGGCCATAGCTATCCAACGCGGCAATGCCGTGAGTGTTATGAGCACCTTTGCACCAGAAGCGCTAAGGAGGATATTGACGGGTATTTTTGCTCAGATCAATTAAAATATCGCTGAGCAATTGATGATTTCATGAATTTTTATTCATTGAAATACAGTTCATCGACAATAATACGGTCACGGAGGGTCACAATATTGTAAAAGACTGTTGTTCTTTTTAACCTCCTGCGTCACTAACGATAGTTTTCTCGAATACCTAAGCACTTCATAATTTTGTAATCACTTCCGTTGATTGTGAGCAAATACGTCCTTAACTATTCAATGATAAGCTATGTTAATTATCATTCTATTGAGTACTAATTCTGTTACTGGAGCACGTTTAAGTACTTGAATTTTGTCTTGAACGTAGTGAACAAATAACATAACATTTTGTTGAGTCCAATGTTTGTTTTATTAAAAAAACATACAGTCAAATTGAGAGCCTCCTCCTTCTTTTGAAGTCGTTTAAAAATGTACTTCTGTTGGTAATGATTTTGATGTTCGTCACAGTTGCCGGAGTCAGTACGAACTATGCCATAATAAACATAAACAATGGGTTGAAGTCAATGCCCAGTAATGAATACACTTGCCAATTTACAACAGCATCTTATCCACTTGCGAGCCCGACAACAGTATATAGACGACAACAGTTAACGAAACCGAAACCCGAACGGTTGAACATAATATGGTGGTTAAAATATGTAGGTAATTAATAATGTATGCTAAAACTATGCACACAACACTGACAAACTGACAGTAAGAGTAACAAACGAGCAGCCTAAGTAACAACAAAGCTACACTTCGTTATATCTGAAGATTTCGAAGCTATTGTTGTCTTCGCAAAGGCCAGCACGGTTACCTAACCCAACATTACTTGATAGGCCTCTTTGGTCCACAGTTGTAAGTGGCGCAATGTTGCGGTGTGACATCATTGCCTAGTTCTGAGTCGAGTGGCACCCGATTATGTAACCAGAAACAAAAACGCGTGAATCGGGGGTCGCGGCTTGCAGACCACGGGCCACGCTCTCGGAAGTGCGTGAAACCGTTGCAACACTGAATATAGTGATTCATTGTGACCGATGGATGCTTCATGAATTTTAAGACTGGGCACGACAACACTGCTGACCTAAATTGAATGGCAGGTCAATTAACAATGCGATACTTTCGTTAGTTCGTTATAGAAAAACCGAGGGCTATTCAGCTTACTAAAGCCTGCGATCAACGTGGGTTTCATGTTGTGGAACGAAAATGATATGGGGAGATTATCTAAACAACTTCAGAGAGATAATAGAGGAAAACCCAAATGAAGGAAAAAATGTCGAAAACGGACGTCGTTATAAGAAAAGGTGGCATTGTATAAATGTGCAACCGAATCCTGTGTTTCTTGAGATTTGATGCAGGAGGATAATTAAGTAGACATGTTTTGAAGACGTGTTATGAATGAACTCATTAAAATTATAATAATATTATGGACACTCTGGTTCTAGGCCAAACCAATATTTAAATAATGAAGAGAAAAATATATTTATTGCACTAAGCAGCTGCTACATGCAGTGTGTCGTGAAAAAAAAATTTACGTTTTGTTTTACGTTGTTTGTTGTTTGACTGCTGATTGTTGAGTATTAGTGAGATACCTAGTTATCATTTTCTGGGCTCCTATATGACGCTACGTATTACGAGGAACTCTTAGAATTCGTAGACATATTATTATAGACATGTTTTAATTAGAATATACGACTCATTACAGTCATTACCAACCAACGTGGATAATACGGTATGGTAGTAATATGGTGGTGATGGGATAATATGTGTGACTAATGATAATCAGCCCTAATCACCTTTGTGCATAACCGCACATTTTGTTACATTATACCCCAGTTTCTAACATTCTAAGAACATACGAGAGTAGGTATAGTCACAGTGGGAATAGATCTAGCGGACGCGAGGCGACGGGTCCGCGCTTCCGCTACGTGGCCCCATTCCTTTTCCGGCCCGCGGCCATCACCGGAAGTGAAGCAGAGATTCGCGCGTCCCTCCCTGTAACCCCCTTACTTCCGGTGGCTGACGGCCGTCGCTGTCTAATTTCCTCTTCCCGCGTACCTATATTAATTTCCGGCTTAACTATTTCTCTTATTTTGTTTCTAATTCAATGTATTACGATTATCAACCCACATTACATATGCACTACAGATATTCGATACATTAAAAATATACTAACCTAAGTATTTGTATATCCGGTACGTTTGATGCACTTTAGACTGTATCATGTAATGCATGTATTTACGTTCGCACGTAATTTGATAAAAAAGTATTTGTACAAAACGTTGCATTATCTCAGTAGGTATGAATAAGCAGTTTGTAACTTTGGGTTTGGCCTCAATATCAAACCAAACTACTTAATATAAAAGTCAGTTTAACTGTTCCTTAATTACATAAAGCTATTATAAATATTAGATGTCACATACCAAAGAAAAACGACCAAGATCACCTATGTCCGAGGTGGGGAAAAACATACATAAAGCTATGTTAATTCCAAGATTAGTCCCTATAAAACCGAATAGATATCTGCTTTAGTAAAAAAAAATTCAGATTAAAATTATCTCAAAAGTTAACTATAAGTTTATGTAGTTTATCTATTTTTGTTATAAGAGCCAGAGATTTATAGGCACTAAAGTGCTAACTCCCAGAAGCGCTCCGTGGCAAGATGTTCTGCGGTCACGGTCACGTTAAGTTTACACGATCCACACAACACTGCCTTTTGTACTCCAAATTACTGCTTACAACTTCAAGTCCCATGAACATGATAGACGCCTGCGTGCCGCCAGAGTCCAGGGGGCTAACCGCGAACATCGAAAATCATTTCTCAAATAGCGGTCTCTGTCATTCCAATTACACCTTTATTGAAGCGACAGAGACAGATGTTTGATGTTAACGGATTTGAATGTCCGCGGTAGGCCTCCAGCGGAGCCCGTATAGAAGCGAGACGGGGCGAGCGGCGGGCGGGAGGCGAAGGGAGCAACAGGTAAAGATTCCGAGGCCACTTCCGTCTTGGCTGCCGAATATTTCTGTCTCGAACCGGTAGTGGGACGACGGCCAGGGCACACACAAGTTTAATTTAAACATGCACATATTCACCAACACAAACGGAGCGTTGGCCGTCTCGTCTGATCCAGATAATTAATGTTACAGACAGGAATTAAAAGATTACGTAACTCGTTAAAATGCGACAATACCTACCTATAATGTTAGTTAATTGGCCTATAATCATTAACGAGCATTCATTATGCATCTAGACTGTCCAATGCATAACTATAACTACACACAGAACACGATCTTTAAAGCACAAACATATATTATTAAGGCAGATTGCAATAGTCTAACCTAACAATAACGTACCTATACAGAAAAGATAATATATCAATTTGAAATCGTTCGTATGTACCTACAAAGTTGTTTCCGAACATACGTATAAGATGTAGCTGGGTCGAATGAGCTCAGCTGAAACCGGTTGGCACTCATATTGTCTCACTCTGCACCAGGAAACCGACGCCCGACCGCTCCGACATTTCCTGTGCTTTGTCTCAGCGCTGCCACGACACACGCGTGCCTTCCAAATTGATGACGCCCGTTATAAGATTGAACAAGATTTTCAAATACCTAGTATACCATTTGATAGACATACCAGACTGGAGACATACACACGTTGAGAATATAAACACGAGTCGTGTCACAATAATTAACGACACTGCAAACCAGGAAATATTGAAACTTATTAAAACTGTTGCGCTGACGTAATAACTACTCGCTAAGCACTTCCGCATGCCCTAGCTCAGACAGAATGGACACTATTAGGTTTGAACTCTTAGGTGTAACAAAACTCTTGGGCAAGGAAATATATTTTTGTTTTCCGCATTCCTCGTGAAAAGTAAACATAGGAAATACTTACATTATAAAGACGTATCTGTACTTAATAATATATACACTACATCATTCGTATCCGCATGTAATACGTCGCTGACTGGAGGCGGCAATTTGCGATAACATTTTGCGGAAGCATCGGTCGCATTCGCCGTTCTAGTCAAAAATTAGTCGTCTTGTTCCCGAAGTTTATCTCACGAAGCAATGTGTGCGCGGCACGCGGGGGCGGGCAGGCGTGAGGGGAGAGGTGACGAGCGCGGGTTCGTCCGCCCGCGCCGCCAC